>VDFB02000363.1:93214823-93240942 GCA_007258455.2 Sequoia sempervirens
GAGAGATAGATAAAGACCTAAGAGAGGGAGAGGGGGTAGGAGGGAGAGACTTGAGAGAGAGAGGGGGGGTAGAGGGTAGAGGGTTTAAAGGTTTGGAGTTTAAGGGTTAAGGGTTTAGGGTTATGGGTTATGGGTAGAGGGGAGAGAGATAGAGGGATTCAATCAAAGAAAAAACCCCAACTTTAGAATTTTCCCAATACCATAAAAGACTAGTAACATAAGACATGACAAGAAAGCAACATAAGACAAGATAGGAAAGGACATATTCAAAAGATGCAACATACTGTGTTGATATGTCCTTCAATCTTCTTAAGAAGATCCATGATCTATTTATAAAGGAAGTGACTTCATAGATGCATCAAGTTCAATTATGCATCTTTTAAAAAATGAGGAATCATTTCAAGTTGTTGTCAAGCCCCTCTCACCATAACGCTATTGAATAGTCACACACCACATAGGAACATGAGTTGTTAGGTCACCCACATATGTGACAGGTGGTTGTCCAATAAAGATAAAATGAGGAGACTATGTGTATTTATTACACATAACAAAAGAAGAGCAATGGTTGAATCAAGGTCATGATACAAGTACTGGGAGAGAGATAGAGGTAGGAGGGTTTAGATTTTAAGGGCTAAGGGTTTAAGGTTTAGGGTTAAGGGTAGATGGGAGAGAGATAGAGAGAGTGAGTGAGAGAGAGACACCGAGAGAGAGGTAGAGGGGTAGGAGGGAGAGACTTGAGAGAGAGAGAGAGGGTAGAGGTTAGAGGGTTTAAGGGTTAAGGTTTAGGGTTGGTGGGTAGAGGGAGGAGGAGGAGAGAAAGACCCAAGAGAGGAGAAGGGGTAGGAGGGAGAGACGTGAGATAGAGTTAGTGAGTGAGTGAGAGAGAGACCTCAGAGAGGGAGTGGTGCTACGAGGGAGAGACTTGAGAGAGAGAGAGAGAGATAAAGGAAGGGAGGGTTAAGGGTAGAGGGTAGAGGGTTTAAGGGTTTAGGGTTTAGGGTTAAGGGGAGAGAGATAGAGGGAGTGAGTGAGTGACCAATTTACATATTATTCTTTTATTCTTCATCAGTTAAATATTTAGTTACCCATTTACCGTTAGCATAAATGACCCAAGAATTTAATAGAATTGACTACTCATATAATACCTTGCATTATGGAGCTCAATTCTCTGATATATTACTACTTATCAAATCCTTTGTAAATAATTGTAAACTTATGACTCCATTTAAGCATTTAATTGATTTTCTTGAATCAAAGCAAAAACATAGACACAATTGAAAAAATTCTCAAAAGAAGAATGGCAACATCATTAACATTTCATTCAAAATTCACTCAAATCCACATAAGGAGAGAAAATATATTAGAATTATACGTTTATTCATGCTTATAAGTCATATCTGCATACAATTTAAGATAATTTGCATATATTAATCCAAAACTCAAAAATAGGCTATCTATTCTATTCCTATCTTTCTACCCATATATTCAACTCAAAACCTAGCTAGAGCTTTCATCAGTTCTCTCCCTACAAATGAGCCTTGAATTCCCTTTTATATGACAAGGGAGCAATAAGCTTCAGGCTCAAATGTAATTTCACCACAAATTTTCATTTGAACAAAATCTCCATTGCATTTGACTTTCATTTCAAAACTTCCCACATGTTGAATCTGCAAAACATAGTACATGAACTGGGGAAAGCTAAAGTTGTAACTACCATTAGAAAAGGGAAGAAATTTTTTCATCAAAATCCCCTTTGTCGCTATCCACACAAAAAAACTAGGAAACCAAATTGCCACGAAGGCACACAATCGACATCAAAATGTGCCACACACACATAACGAACACCTGAACCGACCATTACTGGGCATGATGTCAACTAGATTCAAAGCATAGATGTTGTCCTGAAGAAGAAGCATAGAGGAATCCAACCTTACATTACCTCCCCTCTTCTCAGCCAGCTCAACAATGGCATTGAAATCTCTAGCCAGAATCCACGGGTGAAGAGGAGCCATGCTACGCACATACCTAATATGGGACCATAGCAACTGCTTGCCAAGAAGATCCACAGGTGCATAAATATTAGAGAATAGAACATACTCTCCTATTTCAAACCAAGAGGCCACCATAGAAATGGAAGACCTATAGGACATCCACCAGAGAGGGTGAACCTTCTGAGGGTTCCAAAAATAGGCCACACCCCCAGCTGAGCCAAGGTCCCCAATGCACTGGCACCCGCCACTCCCCCACAACTTGGGCATCATACCAACCATACCTTCAACTCATAACTTAGTCTCCTATAGGAAAAGAACATCAGGAGCATTACTTCTAATCAAATCAAGAACAACTTTTTGTCGAGGGCCACTGTTCAAGCCCCTCACATTCCATGATAACACAATCATTTCGAGGGATTCGAGAAATGAGAATCTAGAGTCTTGACCGACCCTGACTCCACCAAATTTTCCCCTGTTAACTTGATCTTTTCCAAATCCTTTTTATGGACAGTCTTGGAAGATTTCTCCCCCACCACTTTTTTAGAATCCTTTTGATGAAGACCCAAGGAAGAGAGGGACTTGGCATGCCTCCCAATATCAATACCAGCATTCAGACCCGAGAAAGACTCATCCCCACCATCCTTCTTCAACTCAACTAGAGGAACCGACTCCACCATGACACCCATATGAATGTCAGTGACCATCTTAGAAACACTAACACCTTGTGCATTCTGGGAAGCCTTAGAACGGGGACCTATCTAGCCAGTACTCAAAATTCCTTGATCCAGGTTAACCAAACCTGGATTCACTTCTTGCTAGCCGAGATCATCTAACACCTCAAATCTGTTAAAAGTATCTTCATCTTGTCTCTCTTTGAAGGTCCTTTTTTTTGAGGGCCACTGTTCAAGCCCCTCACATTCCATGATAACACAATCATTTCAACAGATTCGAGAAATGAGAATCCAGAGTCTTGACCAACCCTGACTCCACCAAATTTTCCCCTGTTAACTTGATCTTTTCCAAATCCTTTTTATGGATAGGCTTGGAAGATTTCTCCCCCACTACTTTTTTAGAATCCTTTTGATGAAGAACCAAGGAAGAGAGGGACTTGGCATGCCTCCCGATATCAATATTAGCATTCAGACCCGAGGAAGACTCATCCCCACCATCCTTCTTCAACTCAGCTACAGGAACCGACTCCACCATGACACCCATATGAATGTCAGTGACCATCTCAGAAACACTAACACCTTGTGCATCCTGGGAAGCCTCAGAATGGAGACCTATCTAGCTAGTACTCAGAATTCCCTGATCCTGGTTAACCAAACCTGGATTCACATCCTGCTAGCCGAGATCATCTAACACGTCAAATCTGTTAAAAGTATCTTCATCTTGTCTCTCTTTGAAGGTCCTCTTTTGACCCCTATTTCTGTTACGGCCTCTGACAGGGGTGAAACCATCTGCAGCAGCCCCAGTACTAGGAATAGGATCCTTCCCCCTATCAGCCATAGGAGGGTTGCGTGGAGGCTGAGAAGATAAGGGCTCCATAGGCCTCACCTTAGGACATCTTCGCAATAAGTGACCATATTCATGACACAAATGACATCGAAATAGGAGAGTCTCATAATCCAAATGCTGCACCCAAGAGTAAGAGCCCATACACATATCCACAAAATCTGGAAAAGGTTTACCCAAATCAATTTCAACACAGATACGAGCATAAGTCATTACCTTTCTATCCAAAGTTTGTTGCAAGGAACCGACTGGTTTTCCAAGAAAATATGCTATTAGCTATAGGACATCATGACAACAACATTCCACTAGAAGACGAGGCAACCTGACCCAAACTGGAACCCTATTTGGAAGCTCCTCTGAAGGGTTGAAACCCACATGCCAGGGTTTGATAAACAACCCCACTTGGTTATGAAAATAGGGACCTCCCTCAAAAACCCTATTCCGATCAGCCATGCAGTCAAAAGTGACCATGAAGTAATTGTTAGCCAATAACATAATGTCCATTTCACCCTCCGGTGACCAGGTCTGTCGGGCCCAAGACATCCATTAACCTTGGTGATGCGAGGACCCCCAGACGTGCGAGCACCGCCTTCTATCGAATCCTGAAATAAAAGGCTATTGTTAATAACTTTTGTTGCATACAATGGCGGCTTCGATCCAATCGTGGAACGAAAGTCCATTCCCACCAAACCCTGTGAAGACTCCGCCAAAGACATTGAGGGTCAAGAACCGGCGGTGACCTTACAAGGCCAGACACCAACCCTTCCAAACACAGCCCACACTACACTACCACACAGAAAAATGGGAAAACAACAACCCCTTCCCTTTGCACACCCCAAATCCTACACTCTACCAGTATTCAAAACCAAGCATACACTAGCATGCACCACCACCAAGGCCCGAAGAGCACGCACACTGCACAAAACAATAGGGAAACCCCATGCGCCCAAAAACACAAACCGAGGAGGATCGTCGGCCACACACCCAAGCGAAACACAAGAACAACGAATAGGAAACAACACCCCTAAGAAAACAAGCAGACCCCACCCTACACACGCATGCACAAAAATAGTTTGTTCATGAGCTAGGGCTCGGATGCCCTAGCTCAGCTCCTGGAAGTGTAGGCCCACCATCTCCACCTCAGAAAAGTTAATTCCTCATCAGAGGACATTCATCTTTCTACCCATATATTCAACTCAAAACCTAGCTAGAGCTTTCATCAGTTCTCTCCCTACAAATGAGCCTTGAATTCCCTTTTATATGACAAGGGAGCAACAAGCTTCAGGCTCAAATGTAATTTCACCATAAATTTTCATTTGAACAAAATCTCCATTGCATTTGACTTTCATTTCAAAACTTCCCACATGCTGAATCTGCAAAACATAGTGCATGAACTGGGGAAAGATAAAGTTGTAACTACCATAAAAAAAGGGAACACAAATTGTCATCAAAATCCCCTTTGTCACTATCCACAAAAAAAAATAGGCAACCAAATTTCCACGAAGGCACCACAACAACTTCTTATTTACCCGCCACCCTTCCCTTACCAACACTTAGACCTTGGTATACACGCCTGCTTCTAGTTGTTTCCCAATACGGTAGACCCTCAACCTCCTCTTCTTTCTTGTCCTTGCCCAATACGATTCTAGTCCGTCCGCTTGGGGTTTTAACAACCAATGGCACTATAGATATCACTTCCTCATCAGAGGGCACACTGTGATTGAAGCAAGGTAAATACCAATAGTAGTTGGAGTTGGTCTTAGTTACATCATCAAAAGTGTTGCTCATAAGGCTAATGGGCGAGTGTTGGCATGTAGAGGAGCCATGCCCATACCTTATTTTCCTACCGACACTATTGATAGAGCACACCGACTGCTTTCCTTTGTCATCTACCAGTTGAGTAACAACGTCCTGGAATTGCAACCTTCTACTGCATCTACTCGGCACAAGCTTGGGATTTTCAACCAAAGCACCTTCCTGAATAGCAAGACCGAGCTTTTGTGAGCTCAAACGAACAGACCTCCTTATTGACTTACTCATTTTGTCTTGTCAGACAACCACTCAAACTTGATTAGACTCAGCCCAGAAAGTGCTCTAACTGCTACAAGAATGACACTCTTAGCAGTTAATTCCTCTTGTATTTATTGTGCGAGGTAATGGAAACCTTCATCAATGCTTAGTAAAAATGCATGTACAAACATGGAAATTTGGCGGCATATGTATTGTCACTGTTTAACTTGAGTTGCATGAGAATCCGTAGATCACCCTTCATGATTGCGAACAACAACATCTTCACATAGATTGAGGTCAATGTGACTACATAAGCAAGGAATAATTCATTAATGCTTCACCAATTGTACAATAAAATGACCACCATGTGTCATTTTCCAACCTTGAATATTGCCCGCTGATCTCCTGAAGAGTTGGCTGATCAAACGGTTTATCTTAGGCTAACTTGGTTTGACATCCAATGAAGCATCGTTCACCTTCCTCATGACCAATAACATTAAACCATCTCAGAAACCAACTACCATGTCAACAGGTCCTATGCACTTTGCAAACTAAATGGCTGGAGCTATGCATCGCAATCTCATTGACCTCGTGGCTTTTAACCAACTTTCATCTTCCTCCTGCAAGCTAGCAGGGAACAACTGAGATTTACATTAGCTTAAATTGATCTTGGTTGTCGATCTAAAACCATGGGTTATGAGCTCAATAGTGGAGATTGGGCCCCACATTCCATACAGGACACACATCTGCCTTTTGCTGACCTCGCGCCAAATAAAAGGGTGACACCTTAGTCTGCGAGTTGGAGGGGTACAATCAAGATCTTCTCCCATATTTTCGAATCTAAAAAACCTACACATTGCATGGTTAGTATTTAATGAAAGGATTTGGCTAAGTCGTCGATGACATGACCACTGGGGTTAATGGCTTAGGCTTACATCACCAAATTAAAATTAAAACCCAACTTTGATTTTAATACTTTATTTCCTCCCCAGGGTTTTATTTCCAAAGTCTCGGTTGGCCCTGTGTTTCATCTTTTAAAAAACAACTTATGTCATTGTTTACCGTTGGCCTAGTGATGTCCCCTCGTCCTTTTTAATGAATTTTTTATTTTGTAGAAGGGATCAAATTCGAGCTACCATTGATCAAATTGCCTTCGGATATCAACTTTTTCCTGCCATTGCCCGCCATCCCATGATGGTGCTTGGGTTGATTGCAAAATCATAGGTGGGCGCCACATGTCTCATTTGATGAAGCTTAAAGAGTAAAGGAAACACTAGCCGGCTTTAAATGTATTAAGGGGTGGATTACTAAAGTGTTCTCAAGATGCACATGTTCTAAATTGACGGATATGTTATAATCTTGCTGGAAAAGCTTCTTGAAGGTTAACGACATGGTTGGAAATTGTGTTAAAGGAACAAGATCATTGATGCTTAGGATCAACAATTGGCCACCATCGCGCGATCAAAAGTTTCAGGATTGCGATATTGTGGGCAACTGCCATGTGGAATTCCTTCATAGTGTATGGTAAGGTGGGCCCCTTATCACCATGTTGGCAATTGTGTCAGCTTATTTTGAAGGTGGTTGTCGATGATTTGATCAAGCTAAAGAATCAACGGCTCGAATTTAAATCTGCATCAAATATGGTTGGAGCCGTTCGTGCAACGCAAAATTGAGCTTTAATGGCGGATGAGACACTTGTTGGCATGATTTGATCAACAATAAAATCAATTTTCCTACTTGGTCTGTATCACAAAGCATTCAACTATTTCATGGAGCAGTTTCAGCAGTCAAAATTTGGGAGTTATGTGAACAAAGCTGTGAGTTTATTTTCTATGCCTCTCGGTCATTTTACATTTGAATTTGGGAAAGGATTAGCTGGATGTGCTGTGAGCTTGTTGATGAATGTGTTAGGGCTATAGTTTAATTATAGTTGTGAGAAATTGCAGTGTTTTGTCCTGTAATTTTCTATCTTTGGTTAGTCCTAGCTATCTGAATTACAATGTTGTAAAGAAGCCCTAGTTTGTCCGAGATGGCACCACCCAAGCAACATTCTAGCCATACTGAATATTTGATGCGAAACCTGTATGATGATTTCTTAGATCAATTTCCCTTGTCAACGAATGATAGGAGGAAGGGATTGGTCCTAATGCGAGGTAAAATCCTGGGGGAAGGGTTAGTGTATAATTGCTCCAACATTGCCAATGCTAGGGTTCCCCTCACTAGCTTGGAATTGTTCAGATTGTGGTACGGATAAAGGAATTTTCCTCACCCTTTTTCAAATAGATGGATGTATGATATGGGGAAGATGGTGGTACCAAATGTATTCCCTGATGTAGACCTGCTTAGGGAAATGGCTGCAAGATATGACCCTATTACATAGATAATCAGGGATAATGATGGAAAGGTTCTATTAAGCATTAACAGAGAAGAGGTCCAACATATTTTTGACTTGAGTGAACTGAGCGAAGACTTGGTTCCTATCAACCTTGAGGAAATGAAGCAGGAGTATGCAAAGCTGAAATCTCTTTTTAGAGCAAGGTTGCTTCCACCTCATCTGGCTAGGGCGGGAGGTTCAAAATTTCATATCAGCCCTAGTGACCAGAAACCTTTCAAATTAAATTGTTTTGTAAACCATTTCCTGGCCACTTTCTATTCTTTATGTCATATTTTGGGTTTCAATCCTAGTACGGTAATGCCCATTGCTTATATGTTCATGGGGGTACAAATACAACACCCTAACTTCTCTGTGACCTATGACTTCACTTCTTTCTTGGCTGAGAGGATGCATGAAGGGATGTCAAAGCTGCAAAACAATGATACCAACACCCAATTCTTTTGGTATTCTATGCTAATGCATATGCTTTTTTTTAAGAATGCTGACTTTTTCTCTGAGAGGATGAAATTAAGGAAATCAGTTGATGGAGAAAGATTGTCAGTGTAGATATGGGCTACAAATTTATCTTGTAATAAGGAAATCACTAGTTATGTGCAATTTGATAATTTTTTTGCTTCCAGATTAAGGGCTAGATTAATGGTGAATATACCTAGGATCCCTGAGGAATTACATGATTTCCTTAGGCCAAAGGAGACGAAGCCAGAATTGAAGGTTTACCATAACTGGGGTGACATTATCCCATGCCCAGTCAACACTGTCTTGATAGTACAAGGTTTTCAGGGAGCCCCTCGTATACTTCCATACAATGTGCCACCAAGAGTGGGATTTGCAGAAGTTATGTGGCAGATAGGTTGTATTCATGAGGGCAACCTCAGTGGAAGGGGTAAGAGAACATTTTTTCCAGATTATATAGTGGTTTCTGATTTTGTATTTTCAAAAGGAGGCTGGATGCATTTTGATAATTTCTTTGATGATTACCATTTGAGGTGTGGACCAAAGTGTCAGCATGATCTTGAGGGTTTCTTTGCTATTTTCAAACAAAGAATAAAAGCTAGAATTTTTTTGCATCAGTTCAATTTACCTGAAGACTTGATTAGAAATAAATTTGATTTGAATAGACAAGAGTTGAACAAGGAGAAATGGATAGCTTATGGTAAGCTACTATATGTTGTGCAGAAAATGCATCCGAAATATGATCCACTGTTGGAGTTCAGTCCCCACCATAAGAAAATTGATTTTATGATGGGAAACTTCAAGGAAAGTATGGGCACATTGAGGACAAAAAAGGTAAATTTAGAATTGAGTATGGGTGTACAAGAGAAAGGTGCTAGACCAATTGAAACAAGGCCAACATACCAGCCTACGGAAAGGTGGCCCATTTACAGGAGGAAAAAGGATAGTAGCAATGATGAAGAAGTGGACAAAAAAGGAAAATAGATTATGAAAGTACCTCCACAACCAAGTCCAAAATTCAAAGTGCCTGGGGCAATCAAAATTATTTATTTAGAATCATCACTGGAAGACAATCCCTCATCACCACCATCTGAGCCAAGCCCTAAGAGGAAAATAATTGATCAACCACAGGAGGATCTGATGGATGAGATTATTGTTACTGATCAAGACATGCAAGTTGGTATACCTTCCCCTCCTAGGCCAGCCGAATTAGTTTTATCTGATTTAGATATGAAAGGTAAAAGTGTACAAGATGCAAGAATGAAGGCATGCAAGGAGTTTCTAAATGACAATACATTTGTAAAAACTCCTATATTCTTGCAATTGGTATGGAGGATGAAGTTTGAAGAGTATCAAGATAAATGTAGGTAGAGAAGAGAACTAAGGAATGACAGGTCAGACCAGGTAGAATGATGAGGAGGTAAAAGCTGAATTAATGGAAGAATTCAAGAACATCACTCCTGAAGAAGGAAGAAAACTGGTGAGTTAGGCTGGTGTATTAATTCTTCCTGAATGGGACATTACAAATGCAGTTTCCTTTAATTCTATTATGAAGTCTAAGAATCCCTTTCAAGACTCTAAAGAAGAGGTCAAGGAAGCATTGCAAAACTCTTCTTTCAGTGAGGAATATGAAACTCTGACAATTTGGGCATTGGCCCCACAAGGGATAAAACCATATGTTTCTGATATTAATCCAAATTTCAAGGGAGGATTGATAATAAAGAGAGCTTTAGAGACCTCAACCACTGAGGCCACTAATTTGACTGTGAATGTGGCCAAATTGGCCCAAAAGACTGCTGAAAGGGAGGAAGCTAAAAGGAAGAGCTTAATGGAAAAATATAACCTTTTGATTGAGGAGTATAGCAAGATGTAGCATAAAAATATTGAGTTGCAAACTGAAGTGGAGAGGTTTAGGTATAAGCATATTGGGGAGACATGAAATGCTCCAGGAACTAGTACATTACCTTCCACAGCAGGGTCAGTGCCTCCTGCTTCTCTAATTGTTTCCACACCAGGATCTCCTAGTTAGAATCCTATCCTCACCCTTTCTTTAGAGGAAGTTGAAGAAGTGCTCTGTTGATCCTACAAAGAAGCAGCTCGTGCAAAAAATTGATGAATTGCAGGCATCATTAAAGAAAAGTGAGGATGGATCTCTCTTAAAGAAAAAGGAAATTGTTACTACTGTTTTGAAGCATTTAAATGAAAAGGTTGATAGCAAATTGCTATCTATACATTCTTTATATTATTTTCTATTAGCAGCAATAAAGAATATTGATAAGGATCAGGAAGTAGTGATACCAAAAATTGAAAATTGGATCCCTAGGGCCAGTGATTTGGATATCATGTATAAGGCCTCAAGGTTTGATATAAATAATAGGCCCCAATCATTAAAGCCTACTCATGTGTTAGTAAAATCATTGCAAGGTTTTCAGACCTTACCAGATGACTTGAGTAGGAAGATTATGGAGCTGGTGAAGAATTTCAATGATTTGGGTAACATATTGTTACCTGATATAATTGATGAGTAGGGGAAAATCAAGTCATTTCAACAATGGCAGGATCAAGCAAGTGAGGCCATCAATGATCAAATCAATTCAATTTGTGATGACTCAGACTATGATTTGTTGGTGAGCTGTATGGACAAAATTATTAGTACCAGCTCATTTTTAGAATCTTTTGAAAGGGATGAGAATCAGGTAGCGGTAAAATACACACCTTATAATACCAAGGTGGATGAGGTACTTAATTTTGACTGGCCGACTGATGATGAGTACCAGAATTGGGTAACTAAATATTTGACTGAGGAGGAGTAAAAAGAATGAACTACTAATAGGTGGCAGATCAGATGCTACGGTTGCAACGGTTCCAGTTTTGTGTTGACGACTTTCTCGGTGCAGTTTTCTTGTGGTTTTTTGCATCAACGTTCCTCAACTGATTGATGAACAAGAATATTTTTCAAGGTGGTGGCTTTTGTAACAAATTTTGGAATATCACCAGGTGCTCCAATTGACTGGTGACAAGTGTACTTTATGGCCCGGTTCTTGTTTGCTCCTTCATTTTCTATAAGAAGGATTTCAAGGCCAGAAGTATAGGTTAGCAAGTTAGATAATTTATGTTGAGTCTAGGTGAATTTGCAGAGTGAATTGTAAAGTCCGATGGTTTTAGAGAAATGCAATTTAGGTTTTGAGTCATTCTATAACATGTTTTGAGTTCATAGAGATTTAATGTTGTATAACAGTACTAGCATTTGAGTTGAAATAAAAATTCAAGCTCATGTCTCTCCATTGTACATGCATATCTGAACTTTGAATGAAAAATAACTAAGGGTTGTTTTATCCATCTCAACATTGTAATTATTGTATGAACCCTATTTCCCAACTTTAATTCAAGTTAATTAAAAATTATTGAATGGGATTATAGAGATATGTCTTTGTATACAGAGGATTTGATAAATAGTCCTAGGTTAGAATGCATCTTGATGAAGTTGTAATGTCTGCAATATTGTTAGGATCTTATATCAGATGTATTAAATCTATTCTGTGATGATTATGAATTTGACTCCTACCCAATGGATATATGGCATTGGTCTAAGTTGTAATTACCCATATGATTCAATATTTGTTTTTCTTTTCCTAGAGCTTACTACAAATTGCACCACATTCATCTTTATACAATGGATTGTACAGCTGGTCTCCACGCCTTATTAGTTTACATTTCATGAAACAAACCAATTCTAGTTGATATTATCTTTATCAACAGGTTGGAGATTTTGGCAGATCATCTCGCTATTGTTAATGTTGTTTATAATAATGGCGCGCAGGTTGTAAACATTAAGTGATCACTGGCTCCTGCGCACTCTCGGCGTAGGGAGGATTTTTAAAGTCCCTTTAGTTGGTCCGTGTCCTTCGAAGCTGTTTTCTCGATTGAATTGGAAATTCCATAGGTAGATTATTAGAATGACAAAACCTAGTTACATTGTAAAAAGAACCAACATTAATGTACAACCAATCGAACAACCACCTCTACAACCGACTCCTTTTAATCTTTTATGATCACACGAAACATAAAACACACTAATTTCAAGGTTGTTAATATCACTATTGAAATGTTTTAATTTTTTGACCTTTCAAACATTAAAAAGTACATCATTAAATTAATTATGTAATGGCATAAAAATTTAAAACATCATGAATTAATTATGTAACCACATAAGTCAAATATAATTCTATCAAGAAATTAATATCAAATAGATAATATAATCGCATAACTTATACATTTCAATGCCATTGATCTTCTTCTTCATCCAACTCTTTGTCCAGACATCCGATCCAAATTCAACATTGTAAGGATTGGTCATATCATCATCATCATCATCGATATCAGTTTTGATAATGTCATCATCCACACGGATATCATCTTCATGAACATTAAATCCTACATCATCATGATCTAGTTCCTCCTCTTCGACATCTTCGTCAGGGACATCATCAACTAACTGTTGATCCTGATCATCATCTACATCATCTTCTAGTTCTTTGGTATCTTCTTATTCCACCACATTATACTTTACCAGCCTTCCTCTTGAATCATGTCTAACAAAAATGACCAACCCGATTTACTTGAATCTCCAGTAAAATACTTGCTCCCATTGGGTTGGAAGAACATAGGGCTTATTTCTAGCTCGCTCAATCGACCTTGTATTAACCATGGTAAATCCATTATCATGTTCAATAACAGTTCTTTTGGGATCATTTTTATTCAATCGTAGCCTATACCAGGACAAAATTAATCTAAAGGACTTTAAAGTCACACTAAAAGTATATCATCCAAAATCCCATAGTATCGATTTTTCTCGAGACTTTTGGATGTATGCTGTCGCTTCTAGATGAAAGCATTGTGTCACCCCTCGAAAGACCAAGCGCTATACCAAAAATCACAAGTTTTCTTCATCAGCCAACTAACATTTTGATTCAATATTTACGCACCACAGTACCCCACATAGCCTTGTGGTGTTTCACTTGCAATATATGTCAAACATGTAAAAATTATTGCAATATCGTTAGTTGATAAACATATTTATTCTTGGCCGAATGTATGTAAAGAAAACAATCTCAACATATATATACATCAATATACTTGAAAATAATTAAATAATATGGGTGATTAATATATTCATACGTACCTGTTTATCTCTTAAACCATATGCCAAATCAATTTCCCTTTGTGTAACATTGGAATCTCCATTACGATGAGCTTCTTTAACCAATGAAGCCACACCTTCCCATGTTAATGTGTGACCAGATTGTTGACATCATTCAATCCATATAGTCATCCAATCAAAATTGTTGGTGATGTATAAATGTAGTGCATCCCACTCTCGACCAACTGTATAAAAAAAATAAAATTCACAAACGACGTATAATTAGTTAAATACCACAGTATACAACCTTAATTTATAATTGATGTATTTTGAAGATTAAAAATTAAATAAGTACAATATACATAAAAACCATATGTAAAATGCATTCCAATTAATCTCCATGATCATCTTATAATTACCTCTCACTTTCCTCAATCTACCTTTCCATCGCACTAATTTGTTAATGGAGTTGGGATCCCAAATGCATCTACATGGATAATGGCTGCAAACTTAGGAAGATATTCACTAATGTACACCATGTTCTGGTATACCATATATCCCTCCACCATAGAACCCTCAGGATGTGCTCTTTGTCTAACCAAAGCCTTCAAAAATTTCAAGTGCCTCTCAACCATCCATATTGACCTTGTGTGTACAGGTCCACACAATTTAGTCTCCTCAACTTGGTGTATGAGGTAGTATTCTTGTGCATTGAAAAATGTTGAAGGTAGACACTTTTGCATTTCACACATTAGACGAGGAATTTTTCTCTTCCAATAATTTATATCTTCTTTATGGATTTCTTTAGATGACAACCATCTACAAGTGATTCAAGGTGCAAATATATTAACGAGATTTAACAAAAAAATACAGTATATTACATACACAACTAAAACAAATGGCAATTATAAGATGTATACAATGAATTGAATAAATCTCGCTACTTACCTCATGTATTTTCCAAGATCATATATAAGTTGCTTGAAATTGTTGTCAAAGTTGTCTGGGAGAGATAGAGGTAGAACGTACTGCAACAATTATAAAATGATCTTTTCATTATTTTTCCAAAAGTAGAAAACATAATACACTAAAAAGTACATGCATTATACAAGTGTATATAATATACTAGAATAATTACCTTAATGAAGGTATGCCAATCATTGGTTTCCATCCCTGACCCAAATTCACCTTTGTTATTATATTGTTTATGTTTATAGCAAATCCTGTGGGAAATTGAATTTTTCGTATGACTTATTTTATAGCATTTATTTGCTGCTTTGTTAATAACCAAGGAAGGGCACTTATATTAATTTTGTCTCCATCGCTATTTAATTGAATGACATTTTTCATTGCATGATTGACTTTCTGAATGTCACTACAAATTTTGACAATTTTTTCTTTGTCATGCCTTCCATCTAATATTTTCCATAACGTTTCTATTATATTCTTTCCAATATGCATTGTATCAAACAAATGCACAATTTGTAGCTACTCATAGTAAGGAAACCTACTAAATTGTCTATGATAACTTTTCAATCCCTATGGAAGCTGGTCATTAATGCCTTGATGACCTTCATGAAGCATATAAGTTAAACAAATTAATAACAACAATCATTGTCAATTACAACATGAGTAAACACAACACAATATAAAAATATAAATTCAAAACATATCATAAATGAAAGATAAACTTGATGATTAATTCTATTATATTCCAACTTCCATAGGCGAGGTGTCATTCTTTTGTATTCCTATGTAGCTCCTTCCTCCCAGCCAAGCTCTTAGTAGCTTCTGATACTATGATTTCTATGGAGGAGCGTCATACCATCAAACACCTACTTTCCTAAACTTGTTGAATGACAAGATTACCTTGGACCATTGGACATGCAAATTTTCCCTTTGTTTAGAAGACTCCCAGCATATAAATAAATTGATTAAATATGTCAATTTTTAAATTATATATAATGAATAATAGATTATTTTAAAAATATGCATGATATCTACTTCATCACCAATATTGTTAAAGTGCAGTTGAACGTTATAACATACCACAAAAATGTGTTAGCCCTGGGGCATCATGAATTGTCCATACAAGCATTGCATGGAATTGAAATTGTCTTTGTCCTATTGGTCTAGAGACGCCATACATAGTGACGCCATTCCATAACTTTAGTAACTCGTCGATAAGAGGCTTGATATATACATTCATATCTTTAACTTGGTACTTACCTAGTTGAATGAACATAAACATTAGATAATTATTATAACCATTTTACTGCAATATATATAAATTACTGTACATGAGTATTGAATGAAAAAAATATAAGTCATTATGCAAAAAATAAGATAAATGAGATGCTACTACGTTAAAAAAATTTGATGTAAACAAATACCTGGAACAATCATTGACAACATTATGTGCTCCCTCTTTATTGACATCCATGGAGGAATGTTATAGTTGATAACAAAAACAAGCCACGTTGAGTAAATAGATCTCAGCTCTCCAAATGGAAGCTCAAGATTATGAGGTTCTTCTTTAAAGTGTGGCCATTTTTCCTCCATGTCCCTAAATGTAGAACCATCCACAGGCATTCGAAGAATGCCATCTCCACTTCTATTCTGTGCATGGTAATCCTTAAATTGCGCTAAGCTTTCACACCTAAATAATTGTTGCATACGTGGAATAATGGGAATATAAAAAAGAACCTTGCGAGACACCTTCTTTGTTAGTTGATCTGTTCGATATCTACTGATATGACATTCCAGACATTCTGTTGCAAATTCCTATTGTTTATGATATATAATATGGTCATTGGGACATGCATCTATTGTTTGATTCTCCATTCCGATAACTTTCACAATGGCACATAAATCTCAGTATGAGCGAGGTAAAATATTTGATGGTGGTAACAAAAATTCACCAATCAATCTACAACAAAAAATAATTTGTTCATATAAAGAATATTAATGGTACATATTTCATCATTTATTTACTAGTGATGAACTAACAAATAATTAAAATAGACAAGATGACATATATGACATACCTTAACATCCTGCGGAGAGTTATGTTTGATAAACCATTCATAACCCTTCAAGTTCAAACAACAAATGTACCATGCAAAGCAGATAAGAGGTGTTTCTGTGGAGCCTTCATAAAGGGGTTCGTATGCCTTCTCAAGTATAGGTAAATCATGAACATCATCAAATTCATCTTGATCATCATGATCAGCTCTACCACTAAATGTTTCATGGATCAATGTATTCATACCATCATCTTCAACTATGTTTTTTGGTGCATGATCATCTTCTTCCATAGGATCATTAACTTCATCTTCGATATTCATTGCTCCATGTTTGTCCACCTCTACAAAACCACATTCTCTATCATGAGACAATCATCTTCCTTTAGGGCTTCCAATCAAGCACCTTTATAATACAATGATAGAAACAAATAAACCATGATCATGATCAAGGATTATATATATATATATAAAATGTTAAAATGATATACATTTACAAATCTAACTCAATATAAATATAATGAACAACTACCAATGAGGATAATCATGCCCCTTCAACGCGGACCATGCTACCTACAATGTTTCAGCTTGTTGTGATTAAAAAGTCATCTCATTTTAAGCCCCTTTGTACTTATTGCAAAGGACAATAATACTCTATCACCTTCTTTCAATCTAGCCCACAATCTATCAAGTGTCTCTTCCTTTTTTCTAGACTTAAGTATTATCTTAACATGATTTCTTACCAAGATTGACTATTTAGATCTTCAAAAAATATCAAACTCACACTCCAATAACTTTTATTCATAGAAAGGTAACAAAATCTAATAATTCTGATATTTTACACTAAAAAAATTTGGCATGCAACCACCCCTGCAAAAGAGAAGATAGTCTGAAGTTAATGACACCAAAAAACACTTTACAATGCTAATTCCAAAACTTATTAAATTCTGATTTTACTATGATTTCCAACTGTTAAGACTCCTACAATTAGAATATTGAACTTGATCACAAAATTCCTACAACAATGGAGGTAGCGAGCTAGTAAGAGCAAGTGACCCATTCCTATGGAGCAATGAGTCGTAATCATCATTGTTAATGTCAATACAGATTTATCTTTTTAGTTAAAGATGCAATGTCACTTATGACATAGGCGAACCTCAGGGCCTCTCAATACTGAGAGAGCTCCCTAATAAAAGCTGGGAAACAAAAGCATCATTGGGCAAGAGTTGACGGATGAGGCACAAACCCTAGGCCTTTGTATAAACATAAACAATAACTGGAGAAGCGATTAGTGAGGTTAGTAAACAAAGATTTGAGACATTGTAGGTAATAAAAAAATCTTGCAATTCAAAGACAGGGAAGCCAACAAATGCCTCCCTACCATGTAGCTAGTGACATTTTGTAAATACAATCACTTTGTTCTACGCCACTTGAGAGGATTAATCAAAAAAGAAAGTTACGTAGCGAGAAACATAATTAAAGCCCCAAACCGGCATGGGTAAAGTGGAGATTTTAACGCTGAGTTTCTTTACCCCTCTTTGGGTCGAATTTCAATAGTTTTTCTGCATGCTTTAGTAGTGTTTAGACGCGAAAATGTGCAATCGCGGGAATGATCATCCGTTTAGCATTAGTGGTAAAATCACATGTAGTCCAATGTTTCTTCTTAGCCAATAATGTGCGGGCCGGAGGTAGTGGATTCCGCCGCTTGGTTGGGCAGCTATGAATTCATCAAAGATGGGAGAGTAGTGAATAATACCTTTTGGACTGTGAAGTAGTGTCAATAAGGTTGAAGGATCTTAAGAGCTACAATACCATGAAACAATGAGTCCCCTATAGTAAGTAGGAAGTCTAGAGGGCATAGTTTGATTTTATAGAAGGATGCTCATGAAAGGAATCTTCAAGTGATAGTGAGTGGAATTTGCTGAGATTGTAGGCCGAGGCAATACCCAAATTTTAAAGGAAGTTAGCAAAGCAAGAAATGCGCTAAGAAACCAACCTATCAAAAAAAAAAATCACTAATGTTACCCGGCATAATGCTCAGAGTTTGTTAACAAAATGCCACGGTGGTCACATGATGAAAAAGTGTGGTGACCTTTAATGGTCAATCAATCGGCAACCATGATTTTGAAAACATGCTATTGTGCTTATGGAGGAAACATTTTAAGCGCGCAATGAGTGGTGGTTTGAACAACGGCGTAAGGAAGGACTTGTTTTATATGCATACTGGCGCAAATGCAGCTTAAGACAATCGCCTTTGAAGTATATCAGCTGTGGACAGGAACCGGCGGTTACCATGAAAAGGATTAAAAGAAAAGACCTGAGATCTATTTAAAATCCATGGTCAGCTAAAGATATTAGAGATGTCACATGCAAAACTCTAGTAGCCGGAGTAATGAATACAGTGCCAAAGAGGATAGTGTGTTGGGGTAGATTTAGGAGATCTCCACATTATCTAATTACAGGGAAATACATCATTTATTTATTTTTTTAATTAAAAGAAATCATTCTAAACCCTATATAGGATACATTGATACTTCAAAAGCCTCTGAAGGAATTTGAGAATATAAAAATATCTGTCAAATAACATTCATAAGGTTTAGAAAATCTTGATCACTTTCTAGAATAGCCCATTAAACATGGGTTGTGCTTGAATGCACTACATAATTGATATAACACAACCACCGCATATCAACCAGCTGTAGGCTCTTTATTGCAAAGCAAGAGGGTAATCACTCTTCTGGTCATGCTATAATTACATCCTAACCTCGTTAAACTTGGAGACAACCTCCAAATGCACCCAATGACATCGACACCCACATTGAAAATAACCCGAAGTTTCTAAATTACACAGGAGTGCCTCCATTTCTATCACAACATAGCCACATTAAACTTGGGTCACACATGAATGCATCTTGTATTTGTTATAGCACAACTGTGCCACATGACCAATGGAGTTATGGATCACATAATTATAGTTACAAGAATCTATTCCTTGGTTGTGATCTTATGGTGATTTCACACAACAAAATATAGACATGAAATTCTCAAAACCCTAAACCTCTAAAAATGAAATATGATGAGATGTTGCTTTAAAATATGATTTTCAAACCTGGAACTAAAAATCTAAGTTCACAACTGAATTCTACAAAAAGACAATGACTACCCTCAACCTGGCGATATCTTCTTGAATTTTATCTAATTTTTCCCAAGAAAATCGTCCTTAGTTCTCCACAAACTATCTCAAGTAGAGCAAAACATTGTCGCAATAAATCAGGTGCGAACTCACTTTTCTTTATGCCAGCCACAATTTGATTTTTTTCTATTTTTCATGTTTGTCACAAATTCGAAGAAAATGATAGCTGACATTTTGACGAACCCCAGGTTCGTGAAAATTTCGATGAACATCAGGGATAAACTTTCAAAAAATTGAAAATTACACATCAAATTTTACAAGCACCCGACGATACATCAAATTATGCATATTTTTTCGAACAGTTTCCTTGGATTTTGCAGTCAAATGAGTTAGTGGTAGGTTAGTTTGGGATGACGGATTATCCATTGGACGACAATACCTATGTGTAGTGTAAGATAGCCTTAATTCAAATTGGCCCTGAGTAGTGTATGTGATAGATGACTCTCAGTCATTTATTCTATATAACACTTTGGCCAAAGTAGTGCAATGTCTGAGACTACACTATTAGTTCACTGTTATCCATTATTACATGCTAGTTCAAGATTGTACGATAGCAAGGTTCTAGTTATGTAGGACACAACACTATGTTTAGTTGGTTGTCGTTATCAGTTAGTCTGCCAATTTCTTCATCAAAGGGAAGGGCCATCTATCAAATGATAGATGTGCAAGGGACCATATTCAGAGTCCATGGTTGGCAAAAAAGCACCTGAGTGATGCTTCTCCTCCATAGTAGGTGATAGAAGAACCAATATTTGAAAGAAAGGATCTTGGATCGTCTTACAACTATTTGTTCTAAAGCTCATTAGAGCTATGTATGTAAAGTGTATGTATTCTTGTATAATTGTAACTTGTGAAGTTATAGTAATGAAATGGAATCTTTATTGTAATTTGATATGGCATCTTGTTCATATATTATCAATAAAAGAAAATAAAATTTTTATTGCAATGGATTACCAGTTAGTTTATTTACTCACATGATAAATTAGAAATTTTTACTATGTTGAAGGGTTATTACGTTAGATAATGAAAAAGGGAACTGGTAAGTACAAAGGTAAACTACTTTTCAAATGTTTTAGTTGTGGAAATATAGGTCACTATGCTTGGAGATGTCCAAACAGAGTTGTGAACAATAAGAAGGAAAAAAAACTAAAAATGATCAAGAAAAGCTATTATGTTAGAGAAGATGTTTGTATTTTTGATGATGCATCTAATTATGTAGATGTTGATGATAATGAATGCTTATTCTTTGCTTTAAAGGATGAATCTTGTTCTGATAACTCTGGAAGTTGTGCGAGGGAAAGTGTTTTTGAGAAAAAGGATAAAACTAGAGGTACTTTGGTATCTGCTTTTCATGTTAGACATGATAAGAACTACTGGGTTATTGTCAATGGTTGCACAAATCATATGACCAAAGACAAGAGTAATTTTTTTAAACTTGAAAAATATTATGGAGGACTTGTTAAATTTCAAGATGATTCAAGTGCTAAGATTTGTCAAATAGGTTCAATTAGTTTTGATGGCAAGCATAATACTGAAGATGTCTACAATGTTAAGGGTTTAAGGAAAAATCTCTTGAGTGTTGGAAAAATGTGTAGCAAAGGATACAATCTTATGTTTTAGGATGACAAAGGAAAAATTAGAAAAGGGTTTGAAATTGTGATTGTTGTTGGAAAAAGGATGGATGGAAATATCTATCAGCTCAAGGGTGTTGATGGTCACTTCTTTATGACTCTGATTAATGATAGCTAGTTATGACACAAGAGAATGTTTCACAACAATTTTTATAACTTGGTTAGAATTGGTTCATTTCAAGCAATGAGGGATATGCCGAGGATTATGTTGTTTGCAAAGATTGTCCATTTGGTAAACAAACTAGAAGTAGTTTTAAGGGAAAGGGACAATATTCTACCATATTGTTGGAATTTGTACACACATACCTTTGTGGTCCAACAAGAGTGAGAAGTCTTCAAGGTGATAGGTATTTATGCTTTTGATTGATGATTACTCTAGAATCACATGGGTTACTTTTCTTAAAGAAAAATATGAAGTCCTAGATAGATTTAAAGAATTTAAAGTTGTGGTTGAGAATGAGATGGATTTGAAGATCAAATGCTTGAGGTCTAACAGAGGTGGAGAGTTCACCTCTAATTAATTTAACATGTTTTGTGAGAATCATGGAATAAAAGGGAAATTTTCTTCCCCTAGGACTCTTTAGCAAAATGGAATGGTTGAAAGGAAAAATAGGACTGTTCAAGTAGTTACAAGAACTATGATGAAAGAAGCTAACCTACTAGAAGTCTATTGGAGAGAAGAAATTCATACTATTGTTTATGTATACTTAATAGAGTTTAAGCAAGAGCTAACAACATAGAGAATCCCTATGAGTTGTGGTATGGTAGGATTCCTACTATCAATTACTTTATAGTTTTTGGAAGAAAATGCTATATCAAAAGAGATGAAGAAAACTTAGGAAATTTTGATGCAAGTTCTGATGAAGGTATTTTCCTTGGATATTCTACTAAAAGAAAAGCTTACAGATGCTATATCTAAAGGATAAGAAGGATTGGTGAAAGTGAAAGTGTCAAGGTTTATGAAGATGTAAGGAACTTAGAGGTAATAGATGGGTATGAGTTAGATGAACCTCCTTGTGGAGAATAAGAAGAAAAAGCTAAGAAAAATGAAGTGTAGAATGAAGAGGATGAAGCTCTAGAAAAGACCCCTAAGACCCCTAAGTATGTGCAAAGAAATCATTCTGAAGAATAGATCATTGGGTACAAAAGAAAAGGTGTGTTGACAAGGAGAAGAGAAGTTGAAGTAGGGGTAAATCTATGTTTACTTTATAAAGTGGAACCTAAAACAATGAGTGAGGCATGTAAAGATGAATATTAGATGAAAGAAATGGAAGAAGAAATTATGCAGTTTGAGAAGAATTAGACTTGGGAACTTGTTCCTACACATCTAAACAAAAACATTATTGGTAATAAATGGGTATTTAGAAACAATATGAATGAGAATGGAGAAGTGGTAATAAACAAGATATGACATGTGTGTAAGGGCTATGCACAAGTTGAAGGAGTAGAATTTTAGGAGACTTTTTCTCTCATGGCTAGAATGGAAGCAATCAAGATGTTTTTGGATTTTGCAACACATAAGGACTTTAAATTTTACCAAATGTATGTGAAGTATACTTTCTTGAATGGAGAGATGGAAGAAGTTTACATGGAACAACCAAAAATATTTATTTGTTAGATTAACCTAATATGGTTTGCAAGTTGAAGAAGGCATTGTAAGGGTTGAAGCAAAATCCTAGAGATTAGTATGCAAGGTTAGATAGATATTTGATACAACGAGGATTCAATAAAGGTGCTACAGATAGTAATCTCTACTTTAAGGTTGAGGAAGATTGGACCTTGATAGTGGTTTTATATGTTGATGACATAATTTTTGGAGGTAATGAATCTATGTGTAGGAAATTTGTAGAAGAGATGCAAAAAGAATTTGAGATGTCTATGTTTTGGGAGATGAATTTCTTCCTTGGGCTACAAATCAATCAAATAGATAAAGGCATATCTATTTCACAATCAAAGTACATTAAAGAAATGTTGAAGAAGTTTCGAATGGATGACTCGAAACTAGTATCTACTCCTACGGTTACTTGTTGAAAATTGAGTAAGGATGATAAATCCCCTAAGGATGATCAGAGAAAGTGTAGATCTATGATTGGTTGATTGCTATACCTAACTACTACTAGACTAGATATCATGCATGCAATTTGTCTTGTGTCCAGAATTCAAGGATATCCTAAAGAGACACATGTTGTAGTAGTGAAGAAGATATTTAGATATTTGAAGGACACTCTGGATTACGGCTTGTGGTATCCTAAGGATATTGATTTCACATTGAGTGCTTACATAGATGTAGTCTGGGCTAGTTGTGTGGATATCAGGAAAAGTACAAGTGGTGGTGCATTCTTTCTTTAATGTAGATTGGTATCATGGCTAACTAAGAAAAATGATTATGTTTCTTCATCTACTATAGAGGCTAAGTATTGTAAGGAATCTAAGGTAGTAGAACAACTTCCTACACTAATCCTAAGAGGAGAATAATGCAAAACATTTATAGATCTTCAATAGTTATAGAAACTTAAATAGAAATAGACATAAATATCATGCATACCACAACATAGTGATTTACATGGGGAAAACCATTTTGAGATAAAAACCCCACACTCCATAAGCCACCCAATATATTATTTATAAATCATAAAGATTACACTATACTTGTAGAGAAAGCTTCTCAAAAGAGTATCACCACTTAGAGAACCAGAGACAACATGACCACTATCACACTCTCATAATAGATCACAATACATAGCCGTAATACAATTCCCTCATAAAATAGGGTTGCCTTCTAGGGAAAGTCATAATAAAATATCAGTCGTTAGGTATGAGACATAATGATGGACCCCTCATGGGGGCTCCCCCCATGCCCCCTCCATCATCGTCAGATGGAGAATACCTTATGTATCAATAGTATCTTATGTAATTTCAAGGTTGAGACACATTTTCTCAACAAGTATATTGCAGAAACATATTGCTACACACAAGTATTGTGGATGAGACAAACATTGAAGGATATCAGAGTGCTGTATGATGAGCCTATTTCTACCTATTGTGATAAAACAAGTGAAATCAATATAACAAAGAATTTAATGATGCACTCAAGGAAAAATCATATATCAATGAGGTGTCACTTCTTGAGAAAGAATTTTGTGGAGAATGAAGTGAAACTTGAATATGTACCTACAAAGGATTGAATTGTTGACATATTTACTAAGACTCTTCCTAAAGATACTTTTGAGTATCTTCGAGAGAAGTTGGAGGTTATTGACCCTCTTTCTTTGAACTAGATGCATATGGAGATGCATTAGTATAGTGGATCTATGGATTCATTCCTTGTCTAGACTGATGTTGGTGGCTACCTCTTAGGGGGAGTAGGTAGTGAAATTATTGTAGTATGTAATATATGTTGTCATTTTGCAGAGGTTGTTGAGTTGATTTGTGTGTACTTCTAAGGGGGAGTATTCAAAGTAGTTGCAAGTATCTTGGTTCCATGTTAAAGGGAGATGACAATGAAAAATATTTTATCTATTGCCATTGATTTCAAAGGAGGGTAGAGAGAAGTCATATGGAAAAGTTTTTTTATATAGAAGGAGAGAGAGAACCCATGTGAAAAAGGAAAAGCTGAAAGGGGGAGAGATAAAGACATTGCAAGAATTTTGTTATGTTTGATGTATTTTCACATCTTGTGTTTCCATCAATGACAAAGGGGGAGACTGTTTCAAGTATGAAGGTGTTGTCATTGATGTCAACAAGCTTGTGTTGTCATTGGTGATAGTTTGATAGTTGTGCAGTGGTCGAGAGAGATTATTGCTCTGATTAGTTACATTATATTGTCATCAATTAAGTTTTTGATGTTAATCTTTGGTGTTAATTTTATAAGCTTCTATTTATGGTTTAGATTTCAAGGATATTGAGAAAATTGATGAAATGAGGAAACTGGGTGTTGCAAAAGTGTTCTAGTTTGTAGAGGTGTTTTGGTTTTGCTTTACATTGCATTTAGGTTGAATATTTGCTTGTGTGGTTTGGATATGTTGGTTAGAGGTGTTCAAAGTTTCTATATCTATAATTTGGGCTTCTAGATCATTCTACAAAAGAAGTTATGTTTATAAGTATGTGAGCTAGTTTTGTAGTGTTTCTTATAGAGGTGTCTGGGAGAAATTTTTATACTCCACGTTTCTTTGTAATTATTCTTATGGTCTTGTGATTATAAAGGTATGTTGATGGTTTTGACCTCTTGCCTATGTCAAGAGGATTCATGGTTTGGTGCTTTAGGAGATGGATTTGAAAGCTGCAGTGTTTGATAGTGTAGTCTAAATGTACCAGTTGTGTACATTCTATAGGTGTGAATTGTTGTGAAGGAGTTTGATAGATTTTAGGGTAATAGAGGAATATTCTAGATTATGGTGAAGCATGGTGTGTGGTTTGCAAGTTGTCTTTATATTTGAGGAAGTGTGTAATCTAAAGTTTAATGGTGTTTGCATGGGTAACAACTGATTGGGTGTTTACACTACATTCAAAGATGTTTAAATATTAATGAAGACATAGCGTGGATTTTGAGTGTTGATTTTGGTTCCAATTAAGTTTTGTATTGGTCCACTTTTGTTCATATCTACCACATCAATGTTTAGTGTTGACCTATTTTTAATTTGTAAAGCGTAAAATGAGTGTAGCCGACTTGAAGATGTTTTTCAAGTTGAGGATTGTATAAATGTGAGGTGAATTAATGTGCGATGAAGTGTGGAATAGAATTGAGTGCTATAATATGAAAATAAATGTA
>VDFB02000363.1:93241042-93415299 GCA_007258455.2 Sequoia sempervirens
CATTGAACCAAGAGAAAGATATAAGAACACAAAGAAATCAACCACAACACCATGACACAAGGATTTTTTTTACGTGGAAACCCTATTAGAGGAAAAACCACGATGGAGGTCAATCCACAATATGAGTATACTAAAATATAAGTGTTTACAAAAGGAGAATGCACATCCATTTAGGCACACTGCCTAGATCTCACTGCTCAGATACAAAAGAAGACTCACTGTATTACAAAAAAAAATGGATTACATCTAGAAGATTTGAACTAAGAGAATAGCATCTACTAATGCTTCATTTCAATTCCAGTTAAGCACATCAATCACATTCTTGACCTTTTGTCTGATTTTGCTCTTCTACTTTATTTTCTTTAATTCAGATCACAAATGTTTTTCTATGCAAGTGAAATTGTGCACAATCACTCTACAATGCTTCTAAATTTCACATCACATCGCAATACACATCAAAACACCTCAAAATGATATGAGAAATCACTTATATATATCCACAATTAGGAATTACATCAACCATATGTCAGCTTCAACAAAATATAAAATATTTACAAACTATTGGCTCAATCCACAAATAATTTTCAATGCACACCTAAAAAAAGTCAGCCACAACATAGTGAGGACCCAAAACAATATCCTTGAACATGAAAAAACTTCAAACAATTTCTCCTCAAAGATCCACAACATGATACAATGATCAAGTCAACCTTCTTGCACTGTTAAACAAAAAATCAATGAACCAGATCTTCTAACTTGTATACCAATTGATACAAGGCTCTAAGATTCAAAGATAACATAGTTCATACATCAAAATATCTTCCCTGAGATCCACAACAAAAAAATATAACAAAAAATTTGCATATGAATTGATGAACACATTTTTTTCGGATGCTCTATTCTAACTTTGACAGTTAACACAAAAATTCACTTTGACTTTTAGTACGAACAAATACTAATGCTTGGATTGAATCACTAACTATGGTTTCCATCAATGAAAACACTAGATGACTTGTGCAATGTCTCTTGCCAACATAGTGTCCATTCAAACCTTGGTTCTAGCGAACCCCCCTTTCACCCTTCTCCCCCTCTTGCACCAAATTTCTATAGAATTTTTACCTTCAAAGCTCAGGTTGAGGATGAAAATGGAGGAGACTTCACAAACCCAACTAGATAAGGCTAGTCCTTGAAATGATCTATTCATTGAATATAATTTTAATATGTTTTGGTTTTATTATGTATTTTATTTTTTAGTTTGATTAAACATAGGTTTTTCACTAGAAATCAAGCTCTCTATTCTACACATTTGGGAAAATAGCAGATTATCAAAAAAAAAATGCACTAGATATTGATGTCCTTGATCCAAAAAAAATTGAGTTTCGATAGATACAAAAAAAATTATGCTTTAGCCAATGAATCATGTCTAAATTGTAAAAGGTTTAACTTTGAAACTTAATTAAGAAAAAATATTCAATGAAATGCTATGAAACAAATTCCATGCACTAGATATCATAGTTACAAATCTAAATTAAAAAAAAAAAAAAACAATTTTATCCTTCATAGAAAAAATTTGTGTTAGCTAGTGATGTCACTCTTCAAAAATGGTGTTTATTGTTAAAAACTATTTTTCGAAGTAGATGGAAAAATAAGTGCAATGTAACTCAAAAAAAATTGAAAAAAATATATTTAGAATCTACAAACAAAATTTCACAAAACAATAGTTTGCATCATCTTCAAATTCCTCATGGTTTAACCGCTATAGGTGCTCGAAAGTGAAGATTTAGTTAAAAAATTAATTTCAATGTTTAGTTTGGAAAAAAATTATAAACCAATATTGTGGGATCACCCCACTGTGGTGATTTCTTGAAAAATATTTGTTTGTATAGGGAAACATTGCTTGGATGTGCACATACAACGCTCATGATGCTTGACAGTATTCTTTGCATCTAGAATTGCTATGGTTTTTTGAAGGTTTGATGATGTGTATGTCATCATTTTAATAGTGCTATGCATGCAAATTTCTCTCTAGAAGTGATCTTGTGAAGAAATGTGGGATACCATGCCATGTTCATGATGATAGTCCTCTTAGTGCAGCAATTCTTCTCTCATTGGACAAAGTCAATAATGCAAAGACAATTGGCATGGACAATGGCCTTTGTTACTTTATTGAATGATGATAGTGTCTTTTGGCATTATTTTTTTTAATATGTTAGAGGACAATGAATGACACAAACACTTTGCATTATAGTACTTAATATAATAGTATACCATCCTTAATAGAAATCATTACCATTGCTAATGAAGATAGTGTGTTGTTTTAGTACCAAAGAAAGAATTGTGATGGGAGTGTTGAAACAAAGGAATAGTATATATGGCCTTACATCACTTGGATCTATTTGTGACTTGCTGTGGAATTTCCCCAATTATTGACAGTCCTTAACATGATTTTCCCATGGTTTGTCTTACATTTATTGTTCTTGAAAGGGGGAGCAAATGATCTTCTTGGTTTCATGGTTTCATGGTTTCAAGGGGAGTTCCATAGATTATCATTCACCCCTAGTGGTTCATTATGTTGCTATTCCACTTCTATCTTCAAACAGTTTTACTTCATAGTGTATATGTGATGCTCTCATATGGTTCTTCTCATGTTTTTGCATCATGGATATTCTGCTATGCAAGCAATCTTCATGGTTGGCATATATGATCAATCTTCTATACTATGGCAGTCACTATGCTTCATTATGACTATGCTATGTTTTATGGTTTCTTTATTCTGATTTGATAGTATTTGGTTTTCACTATGATAGCAGTTTAAGAGGTTTGGACAATTGGTTTCTTAATGCTTGGCTATTCTATATAGGTTGTGCTGATATATCTCACTTTCATAGTTTTTCTATCTTATGCAATGGCCATTTGTTGATTGACTAACCCTTTGACCTTCAGAATTGTAGTCAAAAGGGGGAGAAGAGCATATTACATTCAACACAAAGGTTCATTTGGTGCAAAAATTCACTTGGTGCTAGTTCATTTGGTTATCATAAGTACATTACATTCAATGCTTGGTTTACTTGGTGCAATATGTTGTGTTATTGATATGATCAGTTTGCTTCTTCAAATTTCATTACTATGATGATATTTGTTATTTCATCATATTTACATTCAAGTTCAAGTGGCAAGTTTGAAATCAATGTCAAAGGGGAAGTTTGTTGAATCCTTTGACATTGTGGATTTGGCATATTGATGTCAAGATAGGTTGTCACCTTGATACACTTGTGAAAAGCATGAGGCATCATTGGTTTGATATTTTGGGTGACTATGAATTAGCATTGATAAACTATTGAGACAACATTATTTCATATGGACATAGACCTTGATTTAATACTAGGTTCACTTGATGTTTTAACCAACACAAAGCATTGCTTATTTGCAGTAGACATCATGATGTTTATTAAATTCATGCAAATAAAGGTTATGATATTAAAGACCAACACAATTATATGTGTCTTGTTTTGCAAAGTGAAAAGGTTATGATGAAAATGTCGACACATTGTTTTGTTATCATTTTCCCTAAATGATTATCATCTTGCAAAATACATACATTCAAATTATTTGAAGGCTAAGTTGGGGCTCGATAAATCCTAGAGAGATAGGTGGTATGATGACTAGTTATTGCATAAATTGGTTTCAAGTTCTTCCAGGAAATTGGTTTTTAAATATTTCAAGGTTCCTTTGACTTCACTCTGGCAAGATTAAAAGATTTCAAAGTGGTAACATTATTCTACAAAACCCTAGTTTGGTTTTGGTTGAATACATTTGTGTATTGTCTAAAATTTTGTTAAGGGCTTGTTGGTCTTTGCATTGTTGCTAAGTGTATATAGTCTTCCCATTTGTTTGTGTTTGGGTTTCATTGTTTATTCACTTAGTTGACCCAAAGGGTTTGGAATTTTGATAATAGCTGTCAAGGTAGTTTCAATGTTGACATTTGTTGTTTTGACCTTGGTTTACATACAAATGTTGTTTCACAAGGGTTTATATAAAGGTCACTTATGCTTTCTACTCTTATAACATTTTCATATATATATATGCATACACCATTATGTCATGGCTATGAGACAAAAAAAAGGGTTAATGGGTATATTGAAGTTGGGTTCTTATGGTTTGTGTTTAGTCAATCCTTGTTTGGGTAACCTGAACTATTATTCATCCATTATTGTTTGTAAGTTTAAGGGATGCACAAGCATAGGGTTTTTGGTTACGAATATACTATTGTTTGTGAAGTTTGAACTGAGGTTTATTGCATACATTGATATGGGTAATTTGGGTAGTCTATATACCTAGTTTATTCAAAATGTTGACTTTGGTAAAAGTGTTTGTTACATAGTTTACCTCTTGCCACAAATGTATAAACACCAAATCACACTTTTGAAAAATAGTTTTGAAGGGTTTTTCATTTGATAGTTACTCATGGACAATTGGCAGCAAATGTTATCTTTTGCATGTTATAAAAACAATGATAATTTTACTATTCTAGGTTTGATGGATTACACTGTAACATCATACTCTAGTGAGATTCATTATTGTTGAACAAAATGTAGAAATTTGTCTTCTAAAAGTTATATGCAAAAAAAATGAAAAGTAATTGATATATTTTATGTTTTAGGGGTTCCAGATTAATCAACCTTTAGGATATAAGATGTATTAATGTTTAGAATTGTATTGGATTGCAATGATACAGAGAAACCCTATGTAATGTATTTCTTCATGATTGAAAAATGTGTTGTAAGATCAAGTCAGTGAGACAAGTTTGATATTTGGCTAGTGAGGTTGTATTTTGCCAGTGAGGTTGTATTTTATAGCCAGTGAGGCTCTATGATTAGGGAAATTTTATTAAGCCAATGAGGCAATTTTTCTTGAGTGGTTTTTCATCTATATGAGGGTTTTCCACTCATTGTGTCATAATGTTCTCAATTTGTGTGATTTGATTATGCTCTTTTTTATTCAAAGTTTGAAGGCTTTACAAGCATGTTGTTTTTATTTGATGAATGATCAAATCTAAAATATGTATTCCATATGTTCAAAATAATTGAAATAAATTATTTACATTAAGTTTAAATTTGTCATGCCATTGATTCACCTCCCCCTTCTCAGTGGTATTGTACTCCAAAAACCCTCCCCATTTTTCTATGTTTCACAAGTTATACATTATTCTTCAACACATTCCAAAAAAAGGGATTTTTGATTAGTTTCCAAAAAAATAACGTGGCCCATGCTCAATTCTTATTTTAAAGGATGTATTTGCTTTTAAAATTAGTAAAAAATCACATGTTCATTAAAAAATTAGCATAAAAATCAAGAATAACTGTGGTGTTAGCTAATTTTTCACCAAAGAAATTTATTTTAAGTTACAATACCTTAAAGAATAATAGAAAAGTGGATTTATAAAAAGTATAAAGAATACTAAAATATTATTCTAACTACAAATTAAAGTATAGACATAGGGAAACCTAGCACTACATGCAGCCATTGTCTATCTAGGATGCTAATGTGTCAAGCAAATGCCCCCACATCACACTATTGTCCTTCACCAATTACTTTGGAATCTCCTAGAATGTATGTCTTAAGTTCCAAAATAACTTTAGCTTGCATAATCACAGAGAGGAGAAAAAGTATTGGAGTTGATTAGGGGTTTGACTCAATCAAAGCCCCATTTTTGTCTTTTGACCTCCATGGACAACCAAGAAAGAAGTTGTTAGAAATAAAATATTTTACATTCTAACTGTATGAAGGATTAAAAGAAATAGATTAAGTATGTTGTTTGATAATGATTCTAATCCTAGTCTATAAGGAAAGCCACCATTGCATGCCAACAAAAATAATAGTAAAAATATATTTATTAACTTCTATGTCAAAGAAGTTGTCTCACATTTAGAAATGAGATAAGATGAAGATAGTGATATTACTAGTAGAATAAAACTACCTAAAATAAAGGTGAGCAATAAAACAAATAATATATTTCCTTGACAAGGTTGAACTTCTCTTAAGAAGGAGCCAAGAACGTGATAACATAACACTTAAAAGAGTAACTTTTATGGTTGCAAATATTTTCATAGAGTTTAAATGAGGGAAATTAATTCAAAAGTATAATGCTTGCAATATTTAAAAATATTTTAAATGAAGGTACTATTAAATAAAGATTAGGGGATTTGAATGATTTTTTTTTTTTTCATTTTAATGTTCCACACCTAAAATACAAATAGGAAAGTGTATTTAATTTGAAAAGGGCCTATGAACAAAGGTATTTTCAAATGAAGGACCTTTATTAAAATTCCTTTGTTTAGAGGGCCTTATTTATCTCTTTTATCTTTTACTCACCTATTTTTTTGATTAAATTCTTTTAATTTGGGGCATTATTTCAATAATAAAATGAAATCACCATGGCACTAGATTTTTCACAATCATAGCCCTAAGAGAAATCTTTTAAAATATATATTTTATAACATTTTTTGTTTAGTTATTATAGTATTTAATATTCCTAGTGAGCATAGGCTTTTATTAAAAATAAATCTCTTTGTTCAATACATGTGTAAAAATAGAAAAAAAAAGTTTTAAAATATGTCTTTTCTTTGTATTTATGTCCTTGTTTCAACTAAAAAGAATAAGTTGGATATTTAAAAAAATATATATAAGATGCGAAAATATTACACTAAATTATAGTTAATTTGAATTAAAAATAATAATAAATAAAATATGTAATAAAAAATTACAATAAATGTGCATGCCTTAGATATCAATATAATGGCTTATATTTGATAGAATCATGAATTGATGTTATTTTTATAAAGTTATGCTAGATGGAAAAAAAATAAAAAATAAAAATACTATAATCTATAAAAAAAAAAGTTATTAATAAATGCATTTAAAAATTGGACAAATTGTTTTTAAAATTAGAAAAATGTTCAGAATTTACATATGGAGTCTAAAAGAAATGAATTCTCATAATATTCAAATTCTTAATATTTTCTTGTTGTAAGTGATAGAAGTGACAATTTGGCTATAACATGTTTCGATTGGTTCATTTAGGAAATAAAGTGGGACACATTTTTATGCTACCATTGATATTTATATGATTTTTTTATAAGAAAGTAGTAGCAAGATCATAAATTCACTTGATTGAACATATAGATAATAAATGAAACCACTAAATAGCATAGTCATTAAGGGTTTATGGAAACAACTTAAATAATACCACATGATATTAAGTAAAAAAATAACATGCTCTTGTAATTGAAGTCTCAAAATTAAATTTCAACACTTCTTTTCTATTGTACATCTCAAAATGTGAAGCCATAAATTCTACTTGAAATAAACATAAAACAAGCTCAAAATATAAAGGTGTAGAGTGTGGAGTATTGTATGCAATACTATCCTTTTTGTTATCCCTAATTTACTTTAGATTTTATCTCTCTTGTGTAGGTTTATCAAACATGTTAGTGGGAATATTATAGTATTAGGAGTATGGGGTATGGTCAAAATGGGTTAATAGCTCAGTGGATGTGTGAGAGCCCAAGAGGTAAATGTATTAGACATAACATTAGAAACATGGGTCATGGCTTTAGATAGGGAAATATTATGGGTAACATGAGTGGATAGTGTAATGATAGTAGGTATGGAAGTAATGTAAATGGGGTAAGGTGAAATAATAGGAGGAATGTATGTAATAGTAGGATTAATAGTGGGGGGAGTATATCCTTTAGGTAATCCACAAGGGAATGAAGTAGGGATAATGGAATTAATAGGTTTAACACTAGGATTAATGATGATGGCTATGCATGTTAGAGGGTTAGGATTGAAGGATATGGATGGGTTAAAAAGTAGACCACTAGATAGATAATTAGGGATCTAGGATGTACAAAATTTTGTGCTATGAGTAAAATTTACTAATGTCTTAAAGAATAGATTTACCAATTGGTTTGGATTTTCAAATTGTATGAATGCATCTATCATTTATTTTTCTATAAGATGGAAATCTTGTTGAGTCACATGTACACAATCCAAATTATATTGTTCACCTAAGTTGATCTCAATATGATAACTCCTTCTAGGAACAAATAATAAGAGATCAAGGGTAAAATAATCTTGAATTAAAATAAAATAAGAGGTAATTTAGATCTAAAAACAATTCATTAATAAACCATAATATCAATACAAGGCTAGGTTGGGTTATTGACATATAATCCAACTATAAATAATCATATGAAAAGAGAAAGATATAAGAGCGGCACACACAAATATTTTGATACAAAAATAGGATATAAACTAAAAAATTCACATATTTGAAAATTGTAATGTAATGTGAAAGCCTATAAAGAAGATTAACTTGTGAGCGATTGGATAGGTTCACCAAAAATTTAAATAATTTATTTTCCTTGATGTTAAATGAGGTTAATTAAATGAGTGTAATCATTGATGAACAAACAACATAGATTTGGAGAAGTTGAAAAACCAACTTCACAGTCCCCAAGAATCACCTGCAAGCAATCACCTATCACATGCGAAGATATTCACAACAAATATGAAGAGATGTTTTGTAAACTCTCAGAGCCAATGTTGTGCAAAAAAAATTAGAATTATTCATTATTGAGAATAATGTTTTACAAATAATACAAAAGCCTTAAAAAATGCAATGATGCAATAAAGCAGGAAAAAGCAACCCTAATCTTATCTTGAGCAAAAAGATAGCTCAATAAGATAAGATAAGAATTAAAAGATAATTATCCTAGGAAATAAATAATTACCTAAGTAAACTTATCCTAAAGTGTAATTAAATAATTAATTACACCAATACCCCTCCATAAGTGCAACTTAGGGAGAAGCAAATTATTATGCAAATATGAGTCCCAAAAACAAGGCCTGATCAGGTACTCATGTACAAATGCAATGCAAACTAAATCAAACAAGGTAAAGGAGAAAACCACATGGGAACAAAACTCCTCCCCAATATAGAATGCAATAAACTACCTAATTGATGAAAAATGGAGGACTCCATAAGACCCCCCAAGGACACCATTTATCACAAAGATACATGAAATAATCCCCCCATAAGAGAGGAAGAAAGAGACCATAGATCCCCCCAAAATGAAGTAACTCCAAAAGAAGTGAAGAAACTGCAACTCCAGAAAGAAGTGAGAGGGAAGAGGCTGAATGAAAGAAATCTCTGAAGGTGGAATAGGTGTAGCCCAAGTTGTCTCCACAGAAGCAGGTGTGACTTCAACAAATGAAGAAGCCGAAGTAGGTGAAGACTCAATAGAAACCTCCAAAGATGTATGATCAACTGGATCCTGCTACACTGAAACAAAAGAAGCAACAGGAGGTGGAGGAGATGGAATAGAAGGCTAGAGAACATGATCTGAAGTGAGAACTCCAATGTTCAAGAAGCCAAATATCTCCTCTGAATGACGATGCACACTCGAAGTGTGAGGAACAACTGTAGGAATAGAAACACCACCAATAGCAAAATCAGTGAAATAATACAACCGAGATGAGTGATCCACTATCCCAGTAGCAATAACTCCTCTACTCTCCAAGTCTCTGATGATAATTGAATCAGGTGTGAACTCTACAGATCTCCCATTGCCCCCATGTGTTATCTGATAGATGGAAAGAAGGTTGTTTGTCAAGTGAGGAACACACAAGACATCCTGAAAGGAGTGATCCCCAAAACTAATAGACCCCTTCCCTATAACACTCATTTAAGTGTTGTTTCCCATCAAAATGGGAGACATAGTGCAAGGCTCAAAGGAAGTGAACATAGACTGCGAAGATGCCATATGATGAGATGCTCCTGAATCTAGAAGCCATCTCCCTAATCCAATACCCGAAGAAGTACAAAGAGCATGTCCCTTCATATCTGATGAAGTATGTAAACCAGCTATACTTGTGTTATGCTGCTCTAAAGAAGAAGAATGCGGAGAAGAAGATGATGCAGACATCCTAGAAGGCAAATCAATCTGATGTTTCTGAAGAAGGTTTTTCAGCTCATCAATGTCCTTCTTGTAACAATTATGTTCTGCATGTCCTTTCCTCTTACAATATGCACATGTAGACTTCTCCTTCCTAAATGATTTTCCCTTAGAAGAGGAGGATGAATCTGAGGACTCCTTTTGCTGCTCATGAGGTTTGGAATCCTTTTGTTTCTATTTCTTCCCTTTGCCTGTAGAAGCCTTCTGATCTCTATGCTCTTGTGATGCAATAAGTTCTTGTGAAGAGGAAGAAGGTTTCACCATGCCCATGCTAGCTAACTTAGCTTGCTCTCGAGTGAGAGATGAAGCAAAGTCATCAAGAGATGGCATAGTGAATCTCATACCAAGTGCATCCCTAGTGGCATAAAAGGTAGATACAAAAACTAAATAATCAGGTCCAAGCTTGGAAAGGATGGACAATATCAACTGAGAGTCTTCTTTCTGAACACCACATTGTGACAACTGTAATCTAAGAGACTTGATTTTGGTGAAAAACCCTTGGATGTTGTCAAAATCCATGGATTTAAGCCAATAAGCTTATTCTCTAACTGAAACCCTCTCATAGTATCCTACTTCCCAAACAAGGACTCCAAAGTATCGCATATCTCATTTGGTGTAGTGTAAGATTCAATGTGGAAAAGGAGGTCAGATGAAATAGATAGACATAATGTACCATAAGCTTCATCACACTTATTAAACCATTTTCTCTTTTCAGTAGCACCTGTAGGTTCAATTTCTGTACCCATGGTTACCTTATACAACCCTTTATGTTTCAAGTGAATCTCCATTTGTTTTTTCCAACCAAAATAGTTGAATGGAGTAAGAGGTGCAATGTGATGTAAATCCATGACAGAAAAATAGCAGTATATACTCTCAAACAAAAGAAATAAAGCTTGCGTATCTAAACAAAAACTCCTGATTTGCACGCTTCTCAAGAAATATCCCAAAAAATTAAAGGCTAAGTTCTGATAAAAAAATTAGATAACTAGAGAAAATTATACAAAAAACAGGTCTGAGATCTGAGAAGAGGTCAGAAGCAGCTTTTCGATGCCTATTTGTTTTCAAAAAATCGATAAACGAGGCAAAAGTTATGCTTCCTAGAGTGAAAACATCAACATCTGGCTTTGACAGGCGAAAAAGGCATCAAAATGGAAAAATCAGAAAATGAAACCACCACCATCAGATCCATCGTTGAATCAGATTTCCGGCGACTATTCGTTTTCGAAAAAACACCTCTGTTTGCCCAAGCTATGCAAAAATGAAAAAAAGCCTTGAAAAAAGGCCCTGTCAGCACTAAGCAGGGGCAAAACTTTAGCACCTTCAGCTCAGGCCCTTGATTCTGCATGTGACTGCCGGTGCAAGGTTTTCTTAAAAAAATCCACCGGTGGGTTTAGTGCAGCTCCAAGTCATTAATAGGACTGACGGCAGGGCTTGCAGAGGGCGCGGGAGTGATCATCTGGGGGCTCGGTCACCCACGGGACCGAGCTGGAGGCTTTGGTAGTGGATTGGAGCCCTCGGGGGTTGTACAGACTGGTGGTGCGACAAATGATGGAGCTCGGCGGAGCTCGGCGGAGCTCGACGGAGAGCGGCAGAGCTCGGTGGAGCTCGGGGTGGAAGCAGTGGCCAGGTGGTGGTATGGCGAAGAAGTTGGAGGCTGTCGGGTGGCTGGTGGCCGCTTGGCGGCTCAGGAGTGGTGCAGGCCTTTTGAACTGGCCGTGCAAGTTTTTATTAAAAAAACTTGATTTTTTTATATATTTTTTTATTTTTTTGAAATTTTTTGCCTCAATCTGTGTGTTGGGGAGGCTGTATGGCCTCTCTGGGTAAATTTGTTTTCCTTTTTTTCAACTTTCACCTAAATTGACAAAACAAAAGGTGTTTTTGGGGTTTTTGGACGCTTTGATCATGATGGCAATGTCCATTTGAGCCCAAAGTGCTCCGAAATTTTGGCTACCCCTAGATCTATCAAAAATCAACCTGACTTGAAACCCTTACACAGAAAAAGACGCTTTGAGAGAATATCTTCAGATCATGAACAGGTAGCGATAGGTTTGGAGCTCCGATACCATGTAGAAGTTGAAAAACCAACTTCACAGTCCCCAAGAATCACTTGCAAGCAATCACCTATCACATGCAAAGATATTCAAAACAAATATGAAGAGATGTTCTGTAAACTCTCAGAGCCAATGTTGTGCAAACAAACATTAGAATTATTCATTATTGAGAATAATGTTATACAAATAATACAAAAGCCTTCAAAAAGGCAATGATGTAATAAAGCAGGAAAAAGCAACCCTAATCTTATCTTGAGCAAAAAGACAGCTCAATAAGATAAGATAAGAATTAAAAGATAATTATCCTAGGAAATAAATAATTACCTAAGTAAACTTATCCTAAAGTGTAATTAAATAATTAATTACGCCAATAAGATTAACAAAAAATTACCAGGTATTTGGTATTAGATAAATACACTTGCCATTATAAAAAAATGTTAATGTGATAAATAGAAAGTGGTACTTACCTTGGGATTTTTGGATCTTGTCAAATGTATGCTCATAAAATGACACTTCTTTGTTAGTTAAGTATCTCAAGGTTTGTATTGAATTTGTGCTCTCTCAAAGGACAAGTATGTTGTTGCAAGTATGAGAAAGTTTGGTGTTGTCACTAATGTTGTCATTGATGTCAACATAGTTTAGTATGTTGCAAATTGTACATGTATATTTGAGATGCTTCTAAGATGTTGTGAGTACATGGAGCTATATTTATGGTGTTGTAGATGTGTTGGTTTCATGACTTTCCAAGTTCTTTTGAGAAAATTAATAAATAAGAGAAGTTAGAGTTATGAATGTGTTCAGAGTGTGCTCTGGTATGTGCTATGTGATTCTCCTGTGTCAATCCTATGCTTGCGTATATCTAAAGGTTTTCTAATGGTGATCTTTTGGTGACAATTCCTAAGTTTTAGCTTTTGGTGTGATGGTATGTGAAAGTTATGTTCACTAGTGTGTGAACTATTCTGACAGAGTTGGTCTTTTGTAGACTGGGAGAAATGTTTCTGCTATTCTATTTCATATCTTGCAGATCTAGCATATGTCTTATAGTGGTATTCTCTTGGTTCTAGAAAAAATGTGTGTGGCTAGGTGATTCAAAAGTCATGTTTTCGAGTTGTATGTGTTTGCACAGTCTAGATGGAATGATGGAAGAAGTTCAGTGTTTGAAGATTGTTGCACTTGATGCGAATGTATCTAAAGGAATGTGAAATGTGTTCTCATACATAATGAATCATGTTGTGTTGTTTTTGTTGCATCTTCTTGTTGGGAAGCGTGTACATCAATGCTCATTTATGTTTTCATTAGGTTTGGTTGACTTGGTGTTTACACTTCATACAAAGAATAAAATTGATTTATGGAAGCATGTGGTTGATCCGAGACATTATTTTTGGTCTTGGTTAAATATTTTTATTGGTCCACTCTCATTCCTTTCCACCGTAGGAATGTTGAATTTTTGACCTAATTTGAATTTATGAAATGGAGTTTATGTGGCTGACCTTGGAGAAAGTTTTATAATATTAAGATGGTATAAATACAAGTTAGATTGCGAAGATTTTAAGGTGTGATGAAAAGTGACAAAGTAAGCCACAAATCATAAGAGCAGAAGTGTGTGAAAGTGAGTTGAGGCAGCAATTCTTTATTGTGTTAGATTCATGAAGGTAGTGAGCTGAAGGATTCTGCAATTTTTTTATCAAGGCTACAGATGTGTGTTAATTGTTGTGGTGGATCTTTTGTTCTCTTTTGTATTTGTAGGCAGTGAGCCTCCCTATTGGATAGTGAGTCCTTTCTGTAGGTAGTGAACCTTTGTATTTGGATAGTGATTCCTCTTCTAGGTAGTGATCCCTTGGTAGTGAGCCTCTGGATTTGGTTTTATAATCTCTTTATATTATGATTTAATCCTCACCATGGTTTTTCCCTCATTTGGTTTTCCATGTAAAAATCTAGTGTTCATTGTATTGATTTACTTTCTATTATTTTTTTTTCATGCTCATACATAATAATAGAATAGTATGGTAACTAATAAGTGTTGAAGTTATGAATTTGAATCTATGTGACAACTAATTCACTGCCCCTCTTAGATGTCCTATACCTTTTTAACAATTGGCATAAGAGCTTTGGTTCCTTGGTGTAGAGCTTAATTTCTTAAGGAAGATCCGGTGGCACATAAGTTGGTGATACCTATGTTTGATGGATCTGATTACAGTGATTGGAAAGTGTAGATGAGAGGATATATTGTTTCTTTTGGTTACAAGACCTAGAAGGCTATTGAGATGAAGTATACTACTCTAGCAAATGGTCCTACTACTATAGATGAGGTTCTTGCTTATGAGGAGAATGAGAAAGTAGGGTATGCTATTTACAATGCTTTATCTAAAATTGAGTGAACTAAGGTTATTTCTTTTTATACTTCTTATGATGTTTGGAAGAAGTTGGAAGAACTGCATGAAGGAAATGAAAGAGCGAAGTTGACAAAGAAGCTGGCGGAAAAGAACAGATTTGAGAATTTGAAAATGGACGAAGGTGAAGAGTTTACAAGCTATTTCTAGAGGGTTGAGATGACAAAAAATGAAGTTAAGAATCAAGGGGGAAAGTTGACCAATGAATATATTATTGAGAAGATATTGATCACCCTACCAGATTGCTACAATGATAAGATCTTAGTTATTGAAGAGATGTATGATCCTACGATGTATACTAAAGAATAGTTATTTGGCACCTTGCAAGCATTTGAGAGGAGAACGTTTAGGAAATAAGAAAACACTAAGACATAGTTTAAGGCAATGAAGATTGAAGATGATCTAGAGAGTGATGGTTCTAATGAGTTGGAAGTGAACTTCAATAAGGAGTTGAAGAAATGTACTAAAAAGTATAAAGGTATGTTTCCCTTTAAATGTTTTAGTTGTGGTAATATTGGTCATTATGCTTCAAGATTTCTAAATAGAGTTGTACATAAGAAGAACAAAGATTATAAAGATAAGGATAGAAAGGATAAGAAATACAAGAATCTATATTATGCTAAAGAAGAAGCCAAAATCGCTGATGATGAATCTAAAAATGAGGTTGATGATAGTGAATGCTTCTTTTGAGCTTTGGAAAATAAATCTATATCTACTAACCCTAGAAAATGTGCAAGAAAGAATGCTCTAGAGAACAAAAGGAATAAGATGGAAGGTAATTTGATCACCACCTTTCATGCAAGATATGATGAAGATTACTGGGTCATTGACAGTGGATGTTCTTATCACATGGCCAGAGATAAAAGTAAGTTTACTAAACTTGAAAAGTATGATGGTGGTTTAGTCATGTTTGGTGATGATTTAGGAGCTAAGACTTGTGGGAAAGGTTCAATTATTTTTTATGGAGTACACAGGACTAATGATGTATATTATGTGAAGGGTTTGAGGCATAATATTTTGAGTGTTGGAAAAATGTGTAGCAATGGTTTTAAACTTGTGTTTTAGAATAATACTTGTGAAATCAGAAAAGGATCTAGAAATGGAGATATGGTTGTTGATAGAAGGAGAACTCATGGAAACATCTATCAACTTGAGGGAGTTGATGGTCAATGTCTTGTATCTCAAGTCAGTGAAAGTTGGTTATGGCATCGGAGAATGTAAATTTTAATAATTTGGTCAAAATAAGTTCAAAAGAAATTGTATGAGGTCTACCTAGAATCACAAGGCCTGCTAATACTATTTGTAGAAGTTGTCAATTGGGGAAACATACAAGATGCAACTTTAAGGGGAAATAACACTCTACTACTAGAATGTTGGAGTTAATTCACACTGACCTCTATGGTATAACTAGAATAGAAAGCTTGAATGGTGACAGGTATTTCATGCTTCTTATTAATGGTTATTCTTGAATTACATGGGTTTCTATTCTTAGAGAAAATAATTAGGCTCTGGATAGGTTTAAAGTGTTCAAAACAAGAGTGAAAAATGAAGTAAATTTGAAAATAAAATGTTTGAGATTTGACAGAGGTGGAGAATTCACTTCTAGTGAGTTTAATACATTATGTGAACAACATGGGATAAAGAGATAGTTTTTTAATCCAAGAACCCCTTAGCAAAATGGGGTAGTTGAGAGGAAAAATAGGATAGTACAGGAAGTTGCAAGAACCATGATGAAAGAATCAAATGTACTAGATGTGTACTAGAGAGAGGAAATACACACTATTATTTATGTTATTAATAGAGTTTAGATTAGAGGCAACAACACAAAGACTCCTTTTGAGATATGGATTGGTAAGACTCCTACTATGAAGTACTTCAAGGTATTTGGAAGCAGATGTTACATTAAAAGAGATGATGAAAATCTTGAAAAGGTTGATGCTAGATGTGATGAAGGAATTTTTCTTAGGTACTCTACTATGAGCAAAGCGTATAAATGCTTCAATAAGAGATTGAGGGAGATAGTTGACAGTGTTAATGTGAAAGTTGATGAAGACATGCATAGACCTATTGAGATAAGTGAAGTTGAACCTGATGATCCTATCTGTGGACATGTACCTAAGGAGAATAAGGAAAAGGAAGAAGAGAAAGAAGAATAGACTAAAGAAGAAGAAGAGAATGAACCCAAACTTGATATTAAGACTCCTAAGTATGTATAGAAGAATCATTCAGAGGAACAAATAATTGGAGATAAGAGTGAAGGTGTGAAGACAAGAAGTAAAGTAGTAGCTAAGGTAAATATGTGTTTACTCTCTAAAATTGAACCTAAGTTTGTGAGTGAAGCATGTGAAGATGAGAGTTGGATGAAAGCTATTGGTATGTGTAGAATCATGACGGGCCAAAAAGTGGAAATATGATGGGTATGTGTAGGGCATGTGGCTGACGAATTTTTTTTACCTAAAATTGATGAAATGAAAAGGGTTTTTAAAAGAGATTCTCAGCTTTCCACCAATATAAATTATGCTTTACTTTGAATTTAATAAATAATTATTATTCATTTTCTATTTGAATTATGACTAAAGTTCTAATTGATAGGCTAATTAAAAAACATTTATAGCTTTCAAATGATATCACATTTTTTGAATCTGAAACATGCACCACATTCAATGTTTCACATACTATAGGATTTTAATAAAAAAATGAGTTTCATGAAGTTTTGACCAAGTTAAGGTGGTCATACATACAAGTTATTACATTTTTTAAAAGTTATAAGAAAAAAACCAGAATTAATTATTTAATTAGAAAAAAATATAAAAAAAATGCATCACATCGAGACATGAGTCCTCTACTTATATCTAAAATCTTATAAAAGAAATATTATCATTTTATTATGGTTAGGGTGGTTAGACAGATACCTACTTATTTTTTCCCTAAAATTTAAGTACTACTGCATTGAAATTTCAAATTTTCACCAAATATATATATATATATATATATATAAAATTTAACAAACCTAGTAGTTTAGAAACTACATTCAATTTACTACAAATTCTATTCTTACATATTTTTGAAATAATATAGATAACGTATTCAAATTTTTATGTCAAGTTTCCTAACTTTTATTTTTCTAAATTTTTTTCCACTTAAGGGCCTATTTTTTCCATGATGATCCTACACATACCCCTATGAGAGAATATTTGCAGAAAATAAAGAAGAATCAGACATGGGAACTAGTCCCTATACCTATGTATAAGAATGTAATTGGTTCAAAATGGGTATTCCAAAATAAGTTGAATGAAAATGGATAATTTGTAAGGAATAAGACAAGACTGGTATGCAAAGGATATTCACAAGTTGAAGGCATAGACTTTGAAGAAACATTTTCCCCTGTAGAATGAATGGAATCTATTAGAATGTTTTTGGCATTTTCTTCCCACAAGGATTTCAAAGTGTAGTGGATGGATGTCAAGTCAACATTTCTGAATGGTGAATTGGTGGAAGAAGTGTACATGGAACAACCTAAAGGATTTCAATTGTTTGATAAACTAGATATAGTTTGTAAGTTGAAGAAGGAATTGTATGGACTGAAGCAAGCTCCTAGAGCTTGGTATGCAAGATTGGATATATACCTAACAAAGCAAAGATTCAACAAAGGCTTTGTTGACAACAATCTTTACTTCAAAGTGCAAGGTAACAAAATGTTGATAGTAGTTGTATATGTTGATGATATCATCTTTGGTGGAAATGAAGGCATGCGTAAAACATTTTCTAGAGAAATGCAAAAAGAAATTGAGATGTCCATGATTGGTGAGTTGAATTTCTTTCTTGGCCTTCAAGTGAATCAAACTGATAAAGGGATATTCATTTCACAATTGATCTAAGTATGTAAAAGAGTTGTTGAAGAATTTTGGGATGGATGACTCCAAACTGGTTAGTACTCTATGATAACTGGATGTAAGCTAAGCAAATATGATGAATCTACTAAAACTAATTAGAGTAAATACAAATCTATGATTAGTGGACTGTTGTATCTTACTGCCACCAGATTGGATATTATGCATGTAGTATGTCTAGTTGCTATATTTCAAGCAGATCCTAAAGAGGCACATCTTATAGTTTTAAAGAGGATATTTAGATATCTTAAAGGTACACTAGATTATGGCTTATGTTATCCTAATGGTGTTGATTTCACCTTGAGTGCTTATACCGACATAGATTGGGTTGATTGTGTGGATAAGCATAATAGTACCAATGGAGGTGCTTTCTTTATTGGTGGTAGATTAGTTTCTTGGTCAAGTAAGAAATAAGACTCAATTTCTTTATCCACTGCAAAATCATAATATATTGTTGTCTGGCATCCTGCTACACATAGGTTTTGTGGATGAAGCAAACTCTGAAATACATTGGAGTAATATGTGATGAGCCTATTCCTATTTTATGTGACAGCACAAGTGCTATAAACATTTCAAAGAATCAAGTTATGCATTCAAGAACTAAATACATGTCTATTGAATATCATTTCTTGAGAGAAAAAAGTGATAGAGAATGAAACCAGATTAGAGTATGTGACTACAAAGGAAAAAATTGCATATATATTTACTAAGGCTCTTCCGAAAGATACTTTTGAGCATCTTAGGGAGAGGTTGGAGTCATTTTCCCTCTGAACTAGGTACACATAAAGGTGCATCAGTCCAATGAATTCATAGATTCTTCATTTATCTAGAATGATGAATGGGTCTACTTTGCAAGGGTTGTAGAAAAGGTTTTTCATTGTTGCAGTATGAGTTGAAAGGATGCACTCCTAAGGGGGAGTGATTAGATTTTTTGATCTTTTCCATTGATGTCAAAGGGGGGGAGTAAGTCATGTGAAAATTAGAACTAAGAGGAAGAGAAGGTTTTCTCTCAAAATATTGTGGAAGATGTTGTCTTTGATGGTTTTTCACATCATGTGTTGCCATCAATGACAAAGGGGGAGATTGTTGCAAGTATGTGAAAGATTGGTGGTATTATCATTGATGTCAACATAGTTCAATATGTTGCAGATTGTACATGTATAATTGAGATGCTTATGAGATGTTGTGAGTACATGGAGCTATCTTTATGATGTTGCAAATGTGTTAGTTTGATGAGTTTCCAAGTTCTTTTGAGAAAATTAATAAAGAAGTCAAAGTTATGAATGTGTTTAGAGTGTGCTATGGTATTTGCTCCACATTTCTCTTGTGTTGATCCTATGCTTGTGTGGATCTGAATGTTTTCTAATGGTGATATCTCCTAAGTTTTAGCTTTTGTGAAAGTTACATTCACTAGTGTGTGAACTATTCTAGCAGGGTTGGTCTTCCTTGGATTGGGAGAAATGTTTTTGCTTTGCAGTCCTTTGTTGTTCTATTCCAAATCTTGTGGATCTAGCATATGTCTTATAGTGGTGTTCTCTTGGTTCTAGCAAATATGCATGTGGTTTGGTGATCCAAAAGTCATGTTTCTAAGTTGTATGTGTTTGCACAATCAGATGGATTGATGGAAGAAGTTCAGTTTTCAAAGATTGTTGCACTTGCTACAGATGTATCTGAAGGAATCTGAGATGTCTTCTCATGCATAATGAAGCATGTTGTGTTGTCTACATGTCATCTTCTTATTGGGAAGCATGTACATCAATGCTCATTTTTGTTTTCATTAGGTTTGGCTGACCTGGTATTTACACTTCATAGGAAGAATAAAATTTAATTAAGGAAGCATGTGGTTAATCCAAGACATTATTTTTGGTCTTGGTTAAATATTTTTATTGGTCCAATCTCATTCCTTTCCACTATGGGAATGTTGAGTTTCCAACCTAATTTGAATTTATGAAATGAAGTTTATGTGGCCGAGCTTGGATAAAGTTTTCTAAGGTTGAGATACAAGTCGAGGATTGCAAAGATTTTAAGGTGTGATGCAAAGTGATGAAGTAAGCCACAAATCATAAGAGTAGAAGTGTGTGAAAGTGAGTTGAGGTAGTAGTTCTTCATTGTGTTAGATTCTTGAAAGTAGTGAGCTAAAGGGTTCTGCAATTTTCTGATCAAGGTTGTGAATGTGTGTTAATTCTTGTGGTGGATCTTTTGTTCTCTTTTGTATCTGTAGGCAGTGAGCCTCCCTGTTGGATAGTGAGTTATTTTTGTAGGTAGTGAGCCTTTGTATTTGGACAGTGAGTCATCTTCTGGGCAATGAGCCTCTATATTCGATTTTATAATCTCTTTATATTGAGTTAATCCTCGCCGTGGTTTTTCCCTCATTGGGTTTTTCGTGTAAAACTCTGGTGTTCATTGTGTTGATTTGTTTTCTATTATTTGTGTTTCATGCTCATACTTAATAACAAAATAGTGTGGTTCTATAATTGATAAGTGTTGAAGTTTTGAATTTAAATCTGTGTGACAACTGATTTCTCCCCCTATCAGTTGTCCTACGCCTTTTTAACATATGCTAATATGTGATATGCTAATATGAATAAGTGTTCACTTCCCTCTTCTTGAATATATAAGGATTGTCAATATTAAAAAATACCTTAAAGATTTGTTGTTAAACCACAATGTGTACACGTGAATTCTTCTCTTTTAATTAAACCAAAATGAAATGTGTCACTTTTATTTACTCATTCAATTCATGCATAATTTAGATTGATATTTGATTATTAAAATGAATGTATTGAATTTATTTAAATACTAGCACAAAACACCAAATTAGTATAAACATGTTTATAGTTAGAGTTGGAAAATAATGAGAGTTGGAGTCAATCAAATTCAAATTTTGGATTTTAAAAAGGAAGGGGACAAATTTGTAATAACGAGATTGCATAGAATAAGTGTGATAAATAATAAGATAAGATATATGTATATGCAAATATAAAATATGATTAATTACATAATGATATATAGATAAAAAACAAGAAAATAACCTAACTTTATATAATATTACACTTATTTATAACAATATATATTCAAAATGAATATAAAATTAAATAACAAATAATATAAATATTCAAATTTCTATTCTACTTTAAAAAAAAAATTACTTTAAAAACTTAAAACCCTTGACTAAAAGTCTATGATAAGAAATATTTTATGTGTATTTTTCTCACATTCGTTTTCATTTCTACCTCAAATTCAGCATTTTATCATAGAAAGCGAGCATCAGATTTTTTATTCAACTTGCATTTGCATGGGACGTGAAAAGCAAGATGAATTTGACAAGATCTTTCTTTGTTTCTTCCTAATCCAACATATTCACGTGACAAAGTGGGCGATGATAGAAACCTATTTTCTCTTGTTCACACAAATCTTTTGTTTATATTTGTACAATTGTCTTAGTTATTATTATATCCACAAATTAAATCACTTGGCTATCATGATGAAATATAACAAGTGATGCAAGCATCGAGTTCCTGCCGAGGGATAAAAGGCATCTAGCTATGAGTTTGAAAAAGTAAGTAGATAGGAGATAGGAATATAAATGTATTAAATATAGCTAGGAAAGTTAGAAGTAATTTTCAATGGTGCATCAATGTGTGGAATGTTAATAGGGTCCATGGGAAACGTGGTGCATAGAGACATGTGAACAGGTAACATGTGTTGATGGATGCATGCAAAGTTGTTTTTTATGGGTACCATGTATAGGTGGACTTTTTTATAGATATAGCAATGAATACTTGTATTTTTAAGTGTGTGTATGTATACATTTGTGAGAAGAAATATTCTTTATGATCTTAATCAGGAATCAAAAATGCATTATTATTTTGTTTTAATTATTGAATGCAAATAATCTAAAATGTTTGTAACAACGCTTGGGACATGTATGGATACATGTATGCATTTATACATGTATCCATTCACATAATGCATAGAAGAGTGAAAAGCATCGTTGGCATCTGTAGGAGTCTCAAAGCACAATGAGACTCAACTTGCATTTATATGCATTTTTTACATGACCCATATTTATATGCACTGGGAAACAAAGTTTACCATATATCTTTTTTTTGCTTCAATGTCTATTTGTAAATAAAATTATGTTTAGTGTACTCTTCTAAAACACATGCTACGTTAATTAATAAAATTGAGTTATTTTAGTTTATCATATCACAATATGCGAGTGCTAGTAGAAACAGTAGTGTTAGGTGGAACATTGATAGGGGTAGCTCATTTGAGTGTAAACTTTTCTAAGATTAATCAATCTTTTTTTTAATGTAGTATGAAGGTTACTTCTATATAAAGCTATTGATTGTATTATAAAAAAGATTTTAATCTTGTCTATGTAATATGAAAACATATTTTTGTGTATAGAACAATGTAATTATATTACAATAAATTCTTAGATGAATGACTAGAAAGCTATTGATTTTATTATAAATAAGATTTTAATCTTGTTTATGTAATACGAATTAAAATTTGTGTATATATAATAAACAAAAAGTAATTTGCAAAGATATAATAAAGAACCTTATTACCTAAGATAGAATGTAGCTAGACTAAAATAATTCACATGTTTATAGCACTTTGCATTCAAAATAAAATGTAATAAGTGAAATAAATATTACAATAAATTGTTAGATGAAACAGTACAAAGGTATTGATAAAATAATTTGGAAAGATATAAAGAACTTTATTACGTAAGATAAAATGTAGGTACACTAAAATAATTCACATGTTTATAGCACTTTGCATGCAAATTATTGAGAGAGAAACATTTGTAACAATGCTTGAAGCATCTATGTATACATGTATGCATGTATACATGTATCGACGTGCACACAATGCACAAAGGATTGAAAAGCATCCTTGGCATCTGAACGAGTCTAAAAGCATGATGAGACTCAACTTGCATTTGCAGTATTAAATGTAAGAAAAAAGGAGAAATAAACTAGTTAGTATGAATGCATATATCAAAGGAAAGCATAAAAATATGGATCCATGTAAACATTTATGCATGTATGGATGTGTACATGTGTCCATGTAATTTGGTATGTAAACAAGAATCTATATATGCCTACATCCATAAAGCTAGTCCATAAAGCTAGAAATGTCAGAAACAATTTGCATTTTAAACTTAGGAAAAAAAACAGTAATACATTAGTGTTTTTGGAAGAAGTGTATAAAGTAAATCTAATGATGCATTTGAATGCATGGATACTTGTAAATATATGTGAAATATGATTATACATTTTAGCCTTTGGGGAAGTGTCATACGTGCTTTTAGGGATGTGTAATAAACAAGATTTAGAAAAGACATTTTGAAAAGAACTCTTGAATACAACTCTATGTTAACAATGAGACTCAATTTGCATTTGCAGTATTAAATGAAAGAAAATAGGGAAAATTAACTATTTATTAGCAATGCATGTATGGAAGGAATGCATAAATATATGGATAAATGGAAACATTTATGCATGCATCAATGTGTACATGTGCCCATGCAATCTGGTATGTAAACAAGAATCTATATATGCCTGTGTGCATAAAGTTACAAATGTCAGAAAAAATTTGCATTTGAAAGATATACAAAAAACATTTATGATTGAAACAAAAGAATAATACATTAATGTTTTTTGATCAAGTGTATAAAGGATATCTAATGATGCATTTGAATGCATGGAAACATGTAAATATTTGTTAAATCTGACCATACATTTTAGCCTCAAAGAAACTGTGATATGTGCTCTTAGTTATATGTAATAAACAAGATTTAGGAAAAATATTTTGAAAAGAAGTCTTGAATACAACTCTATGTTATGATAGTTATTTTCAAAGCCCTCAGTGTTTAATTGCATAACCTTGATATTTTCTTCATTTTTTTCTTTGGTATGGTGTGAATTTTGTTGTGATGGATGAAGGTATATTTGAGCTATAGATAGATAAAGATATGTAAGGGTAGCAAAGAAGAATGAGCAATGTAAGTGCAACAAAGAGAAGGAATTGAGAGAATGATGAGATGAAAAAAAGGTATATAAATGCCTTATGAAAAGTATTAGATATGGGAGGCAAGGATATGTGAGACTGGATATGAGAATGAATGGAATGTAAATGGTATGAATTTATGATTTTTGAGTTGTACACTTCAAATTAAATGCAAGATATAAAAATTTGAATGAGTGAGCTGGATTGAAAGTAAAAAGAAATGCAACATATTGGTGTGATGCAAGGCAAGCATATAAATGGATTTTGAAATGTATTTGTTTTGAGAAGAAACAATGTGCACGGCTGGAAATGGAAATGAGTGGATTTGATAGGGTATGAAGTAAACATTTCTTCCAAGAAAGGGTGGAAGAATGTCTATTTTGTTATTGGTTATGCTTTTTAAAATCATCATAGGGCTGATTGTCTCAATTTAAATACAGAAGAAAGACTGATGTTCCATTTGTCACTCTCTTTCGTACTAAAAAAAGTGTGAAGATCCTTGAGCCTCCTTGAAATGCGACAAGAGAAGAATAGATATAAAAATATAATGATATTTAAGGATACAAGAGTCAAAAGAGAAAATAAAGCAAAAGTTGTTATGCATATAGTATGAAAAGAATAAATACGTGGACTTTTTGATAGATACACCAATGAATACTTGTATTTTTACATGGGTGTATGTTTACATTTGCAGTAACAAATGTCCTTTATGATCTTATTTAGGAAGCAAAAATGTATTATTATTTTGTTTGAATTATTAAATGCAAATAATCTAAAAAATTTGTAACAATGCTTGAGCTATCTATGTATACATGTATCCATGTGCACATAATGCATGGAAGAGTGAAAAGTATCCTTGACATGTGAATGAGAAATTTGAATGGAAGACACTAAAATTGAGTAGAAATACAATTTTTTCAAAGCACAATGAGACTCAACTTGCATTTACAATAGTAAACGAAAGGAAAACAGGGAAAATGAACTATTTATCACGAATGCATATATCGAAAGAATGCATAAATATGTGGATCCATGTAAAAATTTATGCATGCATGGATGTATACATGTGTCCATGTAATATGGTACATAAACAAGAATCTATAAATGCCTGTGTGCATAAAGCTAGAAATGTTAGAAACAATTTGCATTAGAAACATATACATTATTGTCTTTTGAACAAGTGTATAAAGGATATCTAATGATGCATTTGAATGCATGGATACAGGTAAATATTTGTTAAATCTAATTACACAGTTTAGGCTTTAAGAAAATGCCATATGCGTTTTTAGGGATATGTAATAAACAAGATTTAGAAAAGACATTTTGAAAATAACTCTTGAATACAACTCTATGTTATGATTGTTATTTTCGAAGCCCTCAGTGTTTAATTGCATAAGCTTGATATTTTCTTCATCTCTTTCTTTGTTTGGTATGGTGTGAATTTTGTTGTGATGGATGAAGGTATATTTGAGTTATAGATAGATAAAGATATGCGAGGGTAAAAAAGAAGAATGAGTAATGCGAGTGCAACAAAGAGAGTGAATTGAGAGAATGATGAGATGCAAATAAGGTGTATGAATATGTTATGAAAAGTATTTGATATGGGAGGCAAGGATATGGGAGAGTGGATATGAGAATGAATGGAATGTAAATGGTATGAATTTATCTTTTTTTAGTTATATGCTTAAAATTAAATGCAAGAAATAAAAAATTTGAATGAGAGAGCTGAATTGAATGAAAAATGGAATGCAACACATTGGTATGATGCAAGGCAGGCATATAAATGGGTTTTGAAATGTATTTGATTTGAGAAGAAATGACGTGCGAGGGTGGAAATGTAATTGAATGGAATGAATAGGGTATGAAGTGGTTATTTCTTCCAACAAAGGGTGGAAGAATGTCTAGTTGGTTATTGCTTATGCTTTTTAAAATCATCATAGGGCTTAGTGTGTCAATATAAACATAGAAAAAAGACTCATGTCACATTTCTCACTCTCCTTCGTACTAAATAAGGTATTGAGATCCTTGAGTTTCATCGAAAATGTGACAAGAGAAGAATAGATATAAAAATATAATGATATTTAAGGATAGAAGAGTCAAAATAGAAGACAAAGTGGAAGTTGTTATGCATATACTATGAAAACAAAAATATGGAACAACATGAAATTGGAAAAATGCAAATGTTGATGCGCTAGAGAACAATAAATGCATGGAGAGAGAAATACATAGAGCTATTCATAGATATATTCATGGATGCATCAATAGAGACATGTATACACAGAAAACGGAACTACATGGACAAATGGAGAAATGAATACATGTATACATGGATGCATGCATATTTGCATATAGATACAAATGCATATGTCACATGCAAGGATGTATTCATATACACATGCAAATATGGATGAAGGCATATATGCATATATGGATGTATGGACAATATGCATGAATGTATGTCAAGATATAACTTTTAATTTTGTTATATTGGAAAATTAGCATTATTGTGATAAATTTATATTGGGAAATTAGCATTTATCTGTTTCTATTTATCAGAATAGCTTTATAAATCATTATTGTTATAGAAAATCAGTGAAATGCGATCACATAGATTGATTAAATAAATTTAAGCAAAGGCATAGTTTATAAAACTGGTGAGTAGAGATACGTAATCCATGAGTACAAATTAAATGCATTGAAATATCAAGAAACTACAAACACATAAAGAAGTCAAAATAATTGAATCAAATGCATTAAATGGCATCTGGCTGGTGGGGAAGGCGCTGGAATGGCTTGGTGGACATGGGTGGCCAGCATACTTTGGCTATTTAATATAGATTTAAGCTAGTTGTAATGTATCGCAGCTGCTTTGTGGATGCTGTATTCTATTGTAAATGCTTGTGTTCTAAGGAAGAGTATTGTATACACATGCACAAATACATATGTGCATGTAGTACATGCACACATGCATAGTTGTATGCATAGACACATGTATGCAGAAAGAGATAGATATGTTACAGAGAGAGGTGTACAGATACATGGATGTGTAGAAATATGCATATATGCATCTACAGATGGGCAGAGATAAAGACAAATACATGGGTGCATGAGTCCATACATGCATATATACATGTATCCATTGAAGATATCGATAGATGCATATATACATGGATCTGTCTATGCAATTCATAGGTGCATATATGCATAATTCAATGTATACATGTACCCATAGATACAACCATACATATATAGAGAAATGCATTGAGAGATGGCGAGATATATGCATAAATCGATATATGCATGATTGCATCTATGGATACATAGATACATAATGAAATGAAGAAAAAGGCACATTTAAATATGCATTTATTTTGAGAGTTTGATTCTGAATCCATATGCATACTTTGATTAAAACTAGTTCCTAAAGGTACATAATTCATTGATACAAAATTAATGCATTGAATGGCATCTGATTAAAGGAGAGGCTGTTTGGATTGCTAATTAGTCTATGAATATATAACAATTAAAAGAGATAAATAAGTATAATTATCCTTGGCCACATTTCACATTTTGAGCTTTCAATCAAAGTTAATTAACAAAGTAGCAGTTAGACCTAAAGAAGGTTCAAGGAGTTTGCTAATAGAAAACCATATTTTGGACAATGGCTACACAATATGTTGAAATTGCTTTACAAACTTTGAAGAAAATGCATTTTTCCTTTTGTTTACTTTCACTATACATCTTAAATGGAAGTTGGGTTTCACATTACTACAATGCATTTGGATACTTTGATTATAAAATCATAGTTTAGATCATTTTAAGTGCTATCCATTTGAATCTTTGCTTGAAATACCAAGGATTCATTTGAGTCTTGAAGGCAATGCACAGCTATCGTATAAAGAGAGCTTTGGAACCAATGTGTTGCCATAAAGGATAGAGGAATATTGTCAAATATTGTGGTTATTGTCCTCATAGGCACACATGCAAAGTATGGAACCATATAGAAAGCAAGTGAACTCTTTAATAATCCCATGAAACATAGTCTTTGTATGCATCCATGCATACATATTTGCATGTATATATGTGTGCATGTAATTATGTATATATGTTAGACAGTATGTATATGTGCATAGGTACGTAAGGATGGTATGTATCTTTAGATTTTAGATTGCATAGGTAACATGTGCTTCATAGTCATCTAGTTAGGGTAATATGATTGTTTTGAGCATATTGGTATTTAATTCTGGAAGTTGATGTTTCCAAAGTTATTTTTTTTATTTGGAAAGTGGTATTTAGTTGTTTTCTTGATTGTGTTTCAAAGTGAATGCATTAAATGGCATGTAGATTTATCATGTAATATAGATTTAAGTGACTAGAGATGCATTGTGATTACTTTGAGTGTTTGAATTTTTGTTATTCTGCAGTTCTGTGTAGTCACATGAGATGTTGTGGCTGTAGAGTCAAGACCTAGAAATGAGCTACTTGATACATGTATCCATAGATACATGGATGTGGACATCTATCATGGTATCCATAGATGCGTAGATACATGTATCTATGAATAGATGTATCCATAGATAAGATACATCGACACATATATGAATAGATGCTTGGATACATTTGTACATAGAAGCATAGACACATATATGCATGGATGCATCTATAGGTAGAAGAATACATAGAAACATAGTTGCATGGATAGATAGAAAGATGCATAGTTGGATACATAAATGCTTAAATATACATGTATGGAAATATCCATGGATTGCATATGAAGTTGCATAGATACATATATCCATGGGTGCATGTGTACATAGATGCATGTATTGCAGTACACATGTATGCATGAATATGTGTATCTTTGGGCAGGATGCATGGATGCATGTAAATAGAAGAATTTTATCAAATGTCATAGCTATTGTCCTCATAGGCACATATGCAAAAAATGGAAGCATACAAAAGGAAAGTGAACTCTTTGACAAAAGTCGTGGAATAAATGTGGATTCATGAAATGTGGTTCGAAAGGGATTATGTAGAAACCCTTTTGTCTATTTTGTTGACTGCATGTGAGCCCTGTAAAGACTATATATCATCAATCACTGTAGATCTGTGCCATAGAGAGAGAGCTTTAGAACCAATGTGTTGTTAACCTATGCTGTAATGAGAAGTTTGGAACAATGTAAACCTAAATTTTGTAATTTTAACAATTTTTTCAAGAAAAGAGTACAGGGTGAGTTTCTAGAATGAACCTTTTTCTTTGTTTACAATTGCGAAATGCAAGTAGGGTTTCACAGTGCTTTAAGGAATTCTTATAGTTTGATTATAAATTCATATTTTAAACTACTTTTAGTATTATTTTTTCTAATTTCTTGTTGAAATGAGAAGGTGTCATCTGTGTTTGATAGGAATTATGTAGAAACCCTCTTGTCCATTTTACTTCATGCATGTGAGCCCTGTAAAGTTTGTATATTTTTGATTACTGCAAAGCGGTCTCATAAAGAGAGCTTTGGAACAAAAATTATGTCAACACGTGTGATAATGAGAGTTTTCTCCTTGAACCTTGTTATATATTCAAAGACTAATTAGCAACCTAAACAGTGTCCCCTTTAGTCAGATGCCATTCAATGCATTGAGTTTGCATCAGTGAACTATGTACCTTTAGCCACTAGTTTTAATCAAAGTATGCATATGGATTTAGAATCAAAAGCTCTTTCTTGTAAACCCATTTTTAATTTTCCTATGCATTTGCTTGGAATGCTTTTAACCGGTAGCATTGGCCAATCACATTTTTCCATTTAACATATTACTTATTTTTTTGTACAGTTTGAATTTGGGGAGCTATTTTATATATTGGAAAATTAGCATTTATCTATTTTTTTGTTCGTCCGAGTAGCTTTATAGATCATTTTTGTTCTAAAAATTCAGGAAAATGCGAATGTATAAATTGATTAAATAAATTTAAGCAAAGGCATAGTTTAAAAGTTGGCAGCTAGAGGTACGTAATCCATGAATGCAGATTAAATGCATTAAAATATCAGGAAAATGCGAGCGCAATGCATGAATGTAAATTAAATGCATTAAATGGCTTCTAGCGGGAGGTGAACGTGCTGGAGTGGCTTGGTGGCCACGTGTACATAGGGTACTTTGGTCATTTAATATAGAGTTAAGCCACTTGCTATGCATCTCTATTACTCTGTGTTTGTTGTTTTTTGTGTTCTATAAGCCTGTGTTTTCTAAACCTAAAATCTGCAATTGCTTTGAGCTTTTTCGCTATGATAAAAGCATAAAGGATAAAGGAATTTTGTGAACTGTTATAGTTAATGTGCTCATAGGCACATATGCAAAATATGGAAGCATATACAAGAGAAGCGAATTGTTCGAAAAAACTCCTCAAAGAAATGTGGTCCCATGGAATGCAATAAGTGTTCATAATGGACACTTTGGTTTTCGCATGTTAACTTTGTCAGATAGTGCAATTTGACATGAAGAATGTTGAAGCCATGACATGAACAATAGAACTATTCAACACTGAACTCTATGCCTGTAATAATTATTGGAAAAGCTATAAATGCCATAGATGAAATAATATGAATAAAATTTTAGTTTCTACTTTTCTTGAAATGTAATGAAAAAACTGATATAAAGGCATAACAAAAGGTTGTGTAACATATTGCCACTATTGTTTCTAATTTCTTTGGACATGAATGCTTTACACATTTGATTGCAATAGTAACATGTCTACGAAAATGGAACAATAGATATCATAAATCAATAGTCTTAAGTGTGAGTATATATGTATCCTGATACATATAAGCTTGATTTGGCATTTATGAAAACTACTACTATCTACGGTGAAAGAGCTAGTTAGTGTTCCTATATGCAATATTCATAGAACAAAATAAATTGCTACAAGGCTAGAGTGGCACATCCATAAATGCTTGGATGCATGTATACGCAATTGCATACAGCGATACGTAGAAGCTTAGATGAATACATGCATACATGAATATATGCATATGTGCATATGGACATAGAGGCATATATACATGTAAATATGCATATATGCAGCAAAAGCAACAAATGGATTTCTCTATATAGGAATATATTTTATACATTAGAATGCATGATGGAAAAGTGACTATAAAGTACAATGCATAAAAGCAGTATTGAGACTTGGTTGCATTAACAACATAAAATGAAAAAAGCCAGAGGAAAATAACTATTTATTGTCTCAAGTAACTTGTTTATGGGTCTAGAGTGTGCAACCATAACAACTTCTACTCAGTCACCATAAACTCTCGAAAACATAATAATCAGAGAGCAAATATTGGAAAAGTTAGAAATGACAGAATGCAAAAGGAAACATTTAAACTATATAGTTTGAATGGCATTATGCATAGAGGGGTAATAATTATTGAACATATATGTCGGATGTACATAGAGAACCATTGTCTTCATAGGTGCAAAAACAAAATTAGAGTTTCAGATGTCCATATTCGAGAAGACTTTAACATAGTAACCTATAAAAATGTCTAAATGTATAATAGCAATAGAGTATTTTAAAACCAAAGATGTCTTTAACATGTCAAAACCAGTGAAGTTTCTTGGAGCATGGAAAGGCGAAAAATTTAAAGTCTGAATAATGTAAATTTGTACTCTTGTATTCCTAGTTTCCTATAAAGCCAAGAAAATGCTATGTATTAGAAACATAGTTTGTATGGATGGTGATTTGAGGTGCTGGTTCACAAGAGAAAAAGTTTACATATGAATGACTTTATTACCTTCTGGTGATGTTTCCTGTCTATTTGTCAATGCAAATGGCTTCAACAATGGCATTGTTTTGGTCAAGGCTAAAATGTCCTTCAGCACTGAAGTCACATAGGATGAATATCACTTCTGACTTGTCCTTGATATAGTCTTCATAGCTGAGCTTTTGCAGTGTGGGAAATAGATGGTGCATGGTGACCTAGTCAATTGAAGACTGAATTGTTTGATTGTAATAAGTTGTAATGGTAGTTTTAAGTTGCAAATAGAATGTATAATTGACTTTTTGGTTGCACTGTTTGCAATGAGCAATTTTTTCTTGGAGTGTGCCATAAGCAGCGAATTTGCATTTGCATTTTGGACAGCATGCATGAAATGGATTGGAAAATGCATTTGCTACTTTTAGAGTACCAAAAACCTATAGAATATGGTTCAAAATTGCTAGAGGAGACAAAAAATACAGGTTTGGATCAATAGTTTAAAAAAAAAAATGTCATTACCTTAATAGTTGAATGTAGTAAGCTGTTGAGTTTTTCCAAGCTTCTTTTGTCATTCAAGTTATAGATGAATGTTCACCAACATTTGTGAAATGTGTTCTTTTGATCTATTTTTCTTACAAAATTCTTGAAAAGCATTGCAGGTGTTTTATTTGTATGTAACTAGTCTTCAATTGCAAAGTATTGTTGCTCATATATTGACCATAATAGCAACTGTGATTCAATGAGAGAATTAGATTTTGTTACAGAAATTGTTATAGAGACCACTCTAGAACGAGAAAAGGTTGAAACTGAAAGAATAGAAAAAAGCTATGTAGACCGAAATACATGTGCTCTGTCAATGTCAGTGTGGCCATCTTTGATGTCAACTGCAAATTGGGTACCCATTTTCTTGGCACCAACTACTAGCGCAGCTATTGTGCCAGCTGGGTACTCATTTATAGTTGTTAGCAATTGGTTGATAGTCGTACTTGGAATGAATTTGTAGTCTTGACAGAGGTGTGGGATGTTTTCAGTGGTGCTTATGTCTATTAAAATCAAAATGCAATCACAGTCACCTTTGTCATAAGCTTTCCTAGGTGCAACTTGAAAATATGAGATTGAGATAGTTGACCGTGGGACTATTTTAGGCTCATGTTTATACACAAGGTTTCCACTAAAATTTAACGTGATTATCATTTCTGCTTTGTGATCTGTTAAATCAGCATGCAGCATTTCCCGTGTTTTGTTGGCCTTATCCAATGTTGCTTTGTAGACAACAAGCACATCACCTTGGAAGGTGTCTCTAGCTCTTTTTGCATTTAGTTGTTCGATTGAAACAATCTTAGGTTTCTTGACTCTTGTCCTACAAGGAACAAGGATAATGCCAATTGAATACTAATTTAATATTAGCAAGCTGGACAAATGATGGTACAATGAAGAACCAAGCACTATACCATTGTGCTGACTCTTCCTGTGCAATTTGCACTTGTTTTTCCTATCTTTTTGATAAATCTTTTGGTGTCCTGCAAAGAATTGGAACAATGTTATTTGAATATTTGTGATTTGGGTGAATGAGTATGAAGGAATAATACTATGAGTGCTTTACCGTTGTGCTGATTCTTCTTGTGTGGTTTTTATTTGCTTTGAATGTCTTTTAGTTTCATCCATAGATCTCCTACAAATAATGGATATAGCATTGAAAAAGGCATTGCAAAGCATAAAAGTGATATAAGGCTGTAAGTTCTATAAAGTTGAATTTGTCTATTGGGAAAGATGCAATTTTAGGAAAATTGGATTGTGATCAGTCCAATATGCTTCTGATTTATAGATAGAGCATATATTTGTAGTCATGTTGGACCAAATGTGATCAATGGCTGACTTGCCCATGCTGTGTTGTTGGTTCAACATAAATTGTATATTGTTCTATTGCATATAGTTGTGAAGCATTTTTTTGCTTCTGCTTTCTGAAAACATGTCCACATTAAAATCACCTAAAATGTACATCTTTTCTGAATTTTTGGATGTAATAATTATTTGCAAGATTGCGATTAATTCATCTATGGTAGTTGCAGGTCTTGCATAAAAATTACAAACATTGAGTTCATTGTTAGATAGCATTACTATTGATGTGATGGCTTCAATATTTGATGTTTCATGTTGTTTTCTTTTTGACAGGAGTAAATGTTTCCTGGTTAAAGTTGCTAGCCATGTATGTTATGTATAGAGAAGCTATCAAAATACTGTAGCAAGGTATTTAGCTCAAAGGGATGCATATGTGTTTCTTGGAGACACAAGATATCAGATTGCATTATGCCATAGTCATTGACAATGTCTTTTGCATGTGCTTTCAAGCTACGAGTGTTCAATGTACATAGGAGCATATGTGATTTTTTTTCTGAACATGTGCTTTGGTTATCAAATTTCCATTGTGCACATGTCTGGAGACGAGACATTTCTATCTGTATTTTGTCTTTAACTTTTAAGTTTTTTGTAGTTAAAGGTTGTAACAAAAATAATGATTCTACTGATTTTGTTCATGATAGAGCTATATAGGTTAGCCCATGTTGTCTAATGCCTGTGGGATCAAAAGCCAAGGCCTCCATTGTTAATCCTTGGGATCGATGTATGGTTCATGCACATGCTTCTTGTACTGGGAATTGTTTTCTAACTGTAATTTTCTTATTTTTTGTTATTTTCTAGATTGGCCTAGCAATGCGTTGTATAGGTACCCAGTCTTTGTCAATGGTAGTAGAATAGAATTGTGCTAGTTTTGTGCGCTGGTGATGTCCAATTGATGGGTCATTAAATTTAATCCTGATAATATCAATTTTGTTTTGTGTTGTGTATGCTTTAAAAACTCCATCTGAACTGTTGACGAGGCCATCTTGAACATTGTAATTTCCTGCATAAAGCTCAACAAGAATGTTTGGTTTCAAGCATATTTGTGATGGAAGTGTCGTTGTGTGACTGTATACTCATATTGCATTAAGGTCCTCCTCAAGTTCATCTATTGCATCTAGCACTATCATTTGGGTTGGAATGATTGATAGCATTTTGTTGTTATGTGCTTGAACATCAATTCTCCTATAGAAAAGGTGCGGAAGCAATGGATCAAATGGTATAGGATGAAAGAAAATTTTGTTGAGATAGTCTATGTCATGAGTTGTTTGAATGCCTACTTGTAGTCTATTAAGGATTGAAATAAATATTTCATCTTTTTGTCTCATGGTAGTCACCACTGAATAGCATTTTATGTGGTCTTTCCAAAAACTATAAGGCATTAATTCAATTGGAGTAGGCCTATCTTCAAAAACCACAGATTCAAGGACAGGTTGTGCCTGGTAAAGGTCACCACAAAATATTGTATCAAGGTTTCCAAAGTATGTTGTAGGCATTTGCATTATGTCTCGTAGTCTTCTATCAATATACCATAGGAATGTTGAGCCAACTAATGATATCTTGTCTATAAGAATTATGCACAATTGATCATAATGCTTTGAAATAGTGTCAAGCACTTCAGTGTTCAGTGGCAGGAATTTTGATGTATTAAAAGGTATGTGAAATGTTGAATGTAATGTGAATCCTCCTATGTTATATGCTACTTTACCTGTATATGTAGTTAATAAGCCCTTGGGTTTGTCTAGATTATTGTCAATAGAATTGCTATACATGCGAATGAGAGCTTGGTAGATGGCCTTTGCTATAAAATTCTTTCCTGTTCTAGCTCCCCTAGTCAAAAACAAGTGCAATGGATTTTGTGGATTTTTCATCTTTTTTATGAGAATATCTCTAACAATTGCTTCTTGTTCTTTATTTAACATTCGTCTTAACTTGTAGTACTCATTGTTATCTATAATCTGTGGGTGCTTTGCAATTTCAAATCCATTGGAATGCATGGTATTTGGGTTAGAACAACCTATGTTTGGAAGGTCTGTTTGTATGTCATATAGTTCTTTTTGGTGAAGCTTTGTTTGCATTGGTAGGTCAATGAGCTTTTCATCTTCAAGAGACTGAAGATCATTTATAGCTTTGTCAATGTCTCCCCATGTGGAGTTTGTGTTGTGGATGAACTTTGCACTATTTGTTTGGATGGTTTGTCCATGGTACATGTATGCATGTTCCCAAGAGTCAAAGTTTTATTTGAGTGTATGCTCATTAATGGTAAATGGAACATAGAGAACCAATTGCTCTCTACAATGATTCTCTCTATCAAAGTGTTTGTTGAAATTGATAAACCGTAGCACATTTGGTTTGGCCTTTGGTTCAATTGTAGCACCGTATTTGTTGTATCTTGAAACAAATTCTGCAAGACATATGTCCACCATTGTTTTAGGACATTTTAAATAGTAGTCTATAATAGATTTCACAAGAATGTTTTCTGATTCGTCTGGCTTATTGCTTAATTGTTTAACAGATTTTAGTATAAATGTGCGATCATTGTCAGATCGTGTATCAATGAATATACATTTTCTTGAGCTGTAATTTAATGGAAATGACAAAACAATATGTGCAACTTGTTGTGATGACATTTGTTGCAAGTTAAGCATGGCATTTCCAAGTTTACTTACCATTCGTATTGCATTCTTATTGTCTTGCTTGTGGTCTGTACGTATTATTTTGAATGCATATGTCATTTACTTGTCTACTTTTGCAATATATGAGCTACAATACATTGCAGTAGCATATGCATTGAGGACAAATTGTGCATCTGTATTAGCCTTCCAAAGATCTGGAATTTGCCTTGAAAAACTATTGTTCCATATTTGTGATGGTTTTCTTTGTAAAAAAAGCATAGGCCTGTTTAATGTTGAGCTCAAAGCTTTAATGTATTCATTGTTAGTTAAGTTTAACTCTTTTAAGAACATTTGAAAAGTGAATGTTTCATCATAGTTTTCTTTTTGGAGTTTTGAAAAGATGTCAGTGGCATTTGCAATTATTGCCTCAGTCTTTTGGATTATTGGTAAAAGTATAGTCGACTTTTGCATTGGTGGGAAAGGAAAATTGTATCTACAAAGTTGTTTTCTTGTCTCTTGCATTTCTTTGTATGATGGTGTTTGTGTAGCATTGCCAAAGGAGGTTCCAAATTTTTTGTGTCGCAAGTAATATACTTATCAACAAAAGCTATGTTGTCTGTGTTGTTATTTTCTGTGTAGATTGGTGCATTTTTTACCCATATGAGGAAATGATCATGTTCATTTCCTCAATTTTGGAACTTAGTGACTAAGAAGTAATCAATGACATTTCCAAAGAAAGAGTCATTTGTAAGTATCAATTTTTTTATTGCATTTATTCTATGTTTATAGTAATGTGCACAAGTGATAGGATCTCTCTTGATGAATTCAAATTTGTCAATGTGTGTTCAGTCATTAGATTCTTGATGGTTTTGTGCTGATTGGTGTAAATTGTGTAGCTCTTGTAATGTTTGAATTAGTGGATCCCAATTTTTCTTAGCACTAGTGAAAGTGATGAAAAATGTCGGTGGTCCTAGTTGTCGAATCATAGCAAATACATTTTTCTTAAGTTGTTGTGAATAGTCTGGAGAGATTCTTATTCTTTTGAAATCAACATATCCAACATCTGATTTAAGGATTTTTTCTAGATTTGGTTTGTGTTTAACGTCTTTTGCAAATAGCTTTCACCCTTTTAACTGGCCTTTTCAGATTCTTATTGTCATTGTAGACAGTACTTGTTGTATTAGTACCTTTATAGCTTTGAAAAAAATGTTTGTTGTATGATATGCAAATTGTCTTTGTGACTGTAAGAGCTCCCAGCATACTATTTTCTAATATGTAAAGTTTTTTACAATGTCATTATCATGTGGTTTGCCAAAGAATAAAGTTGGGAAATTCATTTCTTTAGCATAGATGTCCTTAAATATTCCAATTGGATACTTGTCCTCTGCAGGTGCAATATCAATAATCTTGTCTTCCATGTTATGGATACTTCTAGACTTGGTAAATCCATGTATCAATGTTTCTGATGGGTTTTCATTTTCCATTTCACTATCTGATTCTATTTCACTTGTATTTTGTCGACTATTGTCTTCGTTTTCTTCAGTGCATTGGAGAACTTCTTGCCAATCTTGGTTTATGTGGACTTTTGTGCATTTTGTATAATGGTGCCCTTGTTAATTGAGTCAAATCTTGCATGATGACATTTGGGCACACCATGCCTTTTTGAAATGCATTTTTGTATTGTAAGCACCTTTTCAACGAAACAACAATTGTTTGTGTGTTGTTAATTGATTGTGGTAATTCTCTTTGTACAATGTTCATGTCAATAGGAACATTTATAATAGAACCTGTTAGGCCTATTTGAGACCTTTTGAACCCTAGCTCCCAAATCTGTGCAAATGCAATTCTAAGTGACACAAGTCGTTCTTCTAGTTGAGTTAAATTTTGCACATAGCACAATGGTCTATTAGTTCTTATTTTCTGTGGCATAGCATACTTTGGAAGAGTGGACTGTTTCAATGCAAAGGAGCATACATGGCATATGAAATCTGTGAATGGTAAGGAATTTGATTGTAGTAGCTTATAGTATAGTTGTTTTTGTTTTTCTTTGAATGTCCTGATGTCCTTGTTCAAACAGAGCACTTGGCAAATTGCACATGGGTATTTTGGTGTATCTTGTATTGCTCTTTTATAAATTTCTATTGGTGTCAATGTTTTTTTTTCTTTGGACTGGTAGGTACACTTTCTTTTTGTTTTTCTTTTCTAATCAAGTTCTTAAGGTGATTAAGTCTTATTGTTGACTTGTGTTTAAAATTGTTTGCTATGACAAATGGTATCAAATTCTTCTTGTTTTTTGGCAAAGCATGTGTCTTGGTCAAATAAGTAATTTTGTATTGTGGACCACTTCTGATCAACTTTTTAAGTTGGAGCAAGCTTGTTGAGAATTGGCGAGTTAGATTTTGGGATTTGATTCTTAGAAGAGGCTCAAAATGTCTAGCCAGAGGGTTTGTATCATGGAACAGTATAGAGACTGATTTTGTATATCCAGAATCATTGAAATCTAAGTACTTTCTTGAGGTTGTCAATGACCAGAGGCTTATTTGTATTTTCAACCATTTGGATATCCAGTGAATGCAGAACAAGTCACCCCACAATCCACATTCACTATGGTATGTGCATGGTCTTGCAGACAATCTCATTTTGTGGAAGTATGTGTCTTGATCATGTACTTTGTGCAATGTATATAGAGTATTAGGATTTAGTTCATTGTTATATGATTTAATTGCTTCTTTGTCCTTATTTTGAAGGCAAGTTAGGAAATGATCTATAGCTCCATTGCATAATTGAGTTGTGTACTGATTGTTAAGTAGTACTTGAAGTGAGTCAAACAAACAATTGCCAGCATTGTATGCAAATGTGCTTAATCTACAAAGGCCTTCAGCTCTAAGGAAATTGTCAATGTTTGACATTCGAGGATACTTTGTGCATAGTTTTTTAATTTCATGTGAACCTATGGGCTATTTTGGAGTTATGTTTTGTGTTTCAATTTTTAACAATGGTTCAAACTGTCCACTTAAAGAATTCATGTCATGAAATAGTATAGAGACTGATTCTGTGTAATCAGAACTATTGAACTGTAAGTACCTTCTTGTTGTTGTTCTTGACCAAAGGCATATTTGTATATTCAACCATTTGGATATCCAGTGAATGTAGAATAAGTCACCCCACAATCCACTTTTAGTGCAATCTTCCTGTGGCTTTGCAGATAATCGCATTCTATGGAAATATGTTTGTGGATCATGTACTTTGTGCAATGTATATAGAGTATCAGGGTCTAGTTCATAGTTGTATGATTTTATTTCTTCTTTGTCCTTTTTTTGAAGGAAACTCAAGAAGTAATCTATAGCTCCGTTCTGTAGTTGAATTGATGTGTAGCGATTGTTAAGCAGTAGCTGTAATGAGTCAAACAAACAATCACCAACATTGTATGCAAAAGTACTTAATTTGCAAAGTCCCTCGCTCTTAAGCGCGTAGTCAATGTTTGATATTTGGGGGCGCTTTTTCAATTCATAGGTGTCAACATCTATCATTTTCTTTGTTTCTTTTTTATCCTAATGTGTTTGAGAATAGCAGATGTTATGTATGAATAGCATCAAATGCTATCATCTAGATTACAAAATCTATAGTTTTTTACATCGTCGCCTATGTGCTTTTTACTCAATAGCATTCTATAGTATTAACGATGTTGTCGAGCATCTTGGAAGATAATAATCTCTATATATGTTGGAAAATGGGTCTTGAGTGGTAGCAGAAGCCTACGTGACATATTAAACAGCAAACAATTTTCTAGAAGCACAAGGGAAAAATAGTATTTATTCTTCAACCTGACCTTGTCATCCACTGTCCCCCACCAGGATTGTATGTACTTATTCATATTACATTGAAAAATTGGATAAATGAGTACAATGCATGATGTATACTTTCAATGCCATAAACACAAAACAATATTTTCAGGTAGCTTTGTTTACATGCAACAAATGGTGGATAAGAATCTTTTTTTCTCACATTGTCAATCTCAGTCTATGGCCTTTAAATGTTTTGTGTAATTGGATTCCTTTGTTTCTATGTACTTCTAAGTGACTGATTTTCTCAAAGAGAAAATGATTTTTAAAGCTATTCACATAAACATGAATTAAGTGGCATGTAGAGAATAGTTTCACAAATCATTTATGTTTTAAGACAATCAAGGAAATGCAAAGGCATTGTTTGATCAAAGAAGATCTATGGCTTTTCTTATTTGTAGGAATAGCTTTAAAAATCATTTTTGTTTTTTAAATTTGAGGAAAATGCAAAAGCATAGGTCCATTGAGCAAAAGATAAGGGATAGATTGATTAAATAATTAAAAAAAGAGATTAAAACTCAGAGGTGCAGGCACACAGTGCATAAATGCAAAGTAAATGCTTTAAATAACATGTGGGTGGATGAGAAACTGCTACAATGGCTTGGTGGACATGTATAGCCAGGCTGCTTTGTTCATTTGTTATAGACTTAAGTCACTTGTTAGGCATGACTATTACTTTGCGCAAATTGTTTTTCTATTCTACAAGTCTTTGTTCTAGGAGAGTTTACAGCAATTGAGCAGACTTTGTTATAGTTACAGTGTCCAGAACCAGAAATGAGTTACTTGAGGCAATAAATAGTTTCTTTCCTTAGTTTTCTCTTACTTTAGAGGTTTAAAGCATATAGTGAAATTGGCAATGGTTGCAAAAAAAAATTGTGGTTAATGTCATTTTTGCATGTAAACAAGACAATGGAAAAATATTGCATCATGTCTATGAGTAACGTAGTACATCATTCATTGTACTCATGTGCCATGTCAACTTTTGAAATTAACTTTGTGGTCTTTTTTTGCAATACAGGAAGACATACGTTCACTTGCACAGTCCATAGCAACTTGCCACAGATATAAGTAGTCTTATGAACAAAATTGCCTTAAATGTATATAGGTAAAAACCAGTTGACATAAAACAAAGGCTTATGACTCTACAGGCTATTTGAAACTGCAAAGAGGGTTTAAAAATTGCATTCTAGCAATACATTCTATTCTATGGATATTGTATAGAGGAAGTATAACTAATTAACACATAAGCAAAGCCTGTTCTATTTTTCGAAGACAAAATACTATTGCAATTGTGGAAAATGCATTTTCCTATTTGTATATGTGCAAGCAGCCTTTTAAATCATTTGTTTTCAAAGAAATGAGGAATACAAGATGGAAAAATGAATACATGAAAAAAAACTTTATGCAGTTATTATATTGAAGAATTTCAATTGCATTTCAAGAAAAGCAGAAAGACAATTTAGAAAGTTGACCTTGCAATCTGCTATTGAATGATCAAGTATACTTGTAGCAATGTACAAATTATGGCTGTTATTATAGGCACAAGTAATTTTTCCTAGTACAATGACAAAATTGAGAAGTGAGCAAACTGTAAAAACATATACTATTTCATCTACAACCATGGGAAATCTTCCTAGAAGCGCATATTTGGAAAACTCTGCATTATTATTTTTTTTTTAAAAAGAAGAAGGTTAATATGCTAACCTCACGTTGCAGTTTGTGCATGATTGTTTAAATACAGTTAAAAGCACTGATCCCTGTCACAAGGACAATTTATACAAATGATTACAGTGAGTGACATATACTATTCTATTCATAAAAACAAAACATAATTCTTATGTAGATTCATTTCGACGAGAAAGAACCCAAGTAAAAAATTTTGTTTCTTAAAATGCAAATTGCATTTTATAATTTTAAAATACTTATTGTTATTTGTGTACCCTATAATATAGAACATATTTTTCATATGCATGCATTAATGTAATTTTTTTATTGCAATGGTGACATAAGCTCTTTAAGAGCAATCAATGGTATAGATGCCATATTTGCTTAAGTGTCTGAAGAAGTGTAAATAGGCCAATGGAAACTTGTCAATACTAAGCCAAAAAATGACATAGACCTATGCTAGCACTATTAAGTTATGATAAAAACAATTTTTAGCTAGTGTTTAATGCCAAACCAGCTATCACTTAATAGTGAAATCCAAATAAATATTGATTTTCTAACTAAATGGGGTCATTTCATTTCCATTTTCATAAGTTTATTTTCTACCGTTATGTAGCACTTACTATTACTTGTGCAATCAAGCCACATGCAAATAGAATTCATAACTCATGGCATTTAGATACACTCAAGGAGAAATACAAACCATGGTTGTTGGCATCCTGATAAGAAAGATGATAAGATACATCCAATTAATGTATCCCACAACGTCTTATTCAATGAAGATGATTTGGATATGAACATTATAAATTAGAATCCTGGTGTGTGAGTAATCCTCTTTTTGAAGACTTTTCAAGGAAATTGCATGCCAATACTATCAGTGAACAGGTGGAATCAGATTTATTAATTGACTTTGATTGATGGGTTAAATGTGCCCAAGGATAGTTATAATTATTTATTTGTTTTAATTATTATGTATGTAAATACTATTTAGCAGTTACCTAATTAATTAGATATGAAATGATGGAAGGGAAAAGAAGATTCATTAATTAAGATAATTTGATTCATTAATTAATAAGGTGAATTATTATGTAAAAGTACAAAAATTAGAAGTTTGGAAAAAATCCTATTTCCTTTATGCTTTAATAACAACAAGAAAGCTGAAAGAAATTGTGGAGTTCAGGATTATATCTGTAAATTACATTTGCCTGACAGTTTGTAAGGCCTTCTCAACACACTGTCCACATATTGTTCAAAAGGTCCCATTATGGCACATGCTAACAACACAGTGGCTCTAAATCTTGCACTATGGAACAAATCCACAGTAATTGAAGATATGTAATCTTTAGAGGACTCATAAGCACCAAGTTATTATTAAGCTCCCATATTGTACATTGGACAAAAGACAATCGCTCATCTGAGGAACTAGTCTATGTAGATTAGCATAGGCTTAGCACTGTGAAAGCCAATCTACCTATGGACTCTAAAATAAAAGAGAACTGATGAAAATACCAAAGTACCCTGGCCACACGTGGTCTCCAAGCCATTCCAGTGCCTTCACCTCGAGCCAGATGCCATTTAATGCATTTAATTTATATTCATGCATTACGTACGTCTACCCACCAGTTTTATAAACTATGCCTTTGCTTAAATTTATTTAATCAATTTATGCGCTCACATTTTCCTGATATTTTAATGCATTTAATCTGCATTCATGCATTACGTACCTCTAGCCGCCAAATTTTAAACTATGCCTTTGCTTAAATTTATTTAATCAATTTATGCGTTCGCATTTTCGCAAATTTTTAAAACCAAAATGATTTATAAAGCTACTTGGACAAATAGAAAAATAGATAAATGCTAATTTTCCAATATATAAAATAGCTCTCCAAATTCAAACTATACAAAAAAATAAGTAATATGTTAAATGCCGAAATGTGATTGCCCAATGCTGCCAGTTAAAAGCATTCCAACTAAATGCATGAGTATTCCTACCTTGACACTAGGAACCAATAAAATTCACACTATAGAAAATAGTTTATCCAAGTGAGTGCTATTAGTTTTATTATCTTGAATTTCAAACTCCTTTGACTTTAATGCATTTTCTCTGATGGTAGAATATGGAGATTCTTTTTTTTATTGAGAGTTCGAAACAATATAACAAATCTTTTTGATAGCCTATGTCTAGCACATTGCAACAACAAATAGATACAAAGACTGTGTGAGCCTTCTTTTAGAGTTTAGAGCAAAAGTAAACAGCATAGGCACCCTTGAATACTTGTTTGTGTTCTCATTCTACAAGAGCATTGTAGAGTTCTGAATGTTGTTTTTAGTTGCTTGTTATTTAGTATGCTGTAAAAGTGGGGTAAAAAAATTGAAAATCATGATGAACTAGAAAGCTCAACAATCCATTATTTTTTTTGTTTTCCAAATTCCTGATTGTTTCATTTAACAAAATAGAGTTCTTGACCAGATTTTTCTAAACTAAAACAGATGGAGGAGGAAGTGTGTCTGTGTCAGAAGCAATTCTTGGGTGATATGAATTGATAGAAAAATTACCAGATACCCTTTTTGCATCAGTGCACATGTATTTTGCAAAAGAAATTTGATAAAAAATCAATGTTCATTAAAGCTTTTTCACAGATTATTGGAGTTTAAACTATTACTTATTTATGCTACATGTCATTGTATTTCATAGCTTATGTCTCCTATGCATTCCTTGTTTCCAATTCCTAGATCTTGTCTATATTTCCACATTGTGAATATATGTCTACAATAGCATTTTCAATTGTTATATCTACCCATAAGCCAATACATAGCTACTGAGGATAAATAAGTGTGGGCAATATTATAGAGAAAAACTTATTTCCAGTGCCTTAAACTCATTGTCATCTTAGAAATAGGTTTTTACTTTTCTGTGATATCTACCAATAGGAAGGAAGCAATGAAGGACTTGGCTAACAGTTGCATTTTATGTTTCTATTCCCTCTTGTTTGGAGTAAGAATCTCCATTTGTGGTATAATAAAAAGCTCTATCTGTAGCAATATAAGACAAGGAGAGAAATATTATTTTTTAAATGATTTGTGTATTTTGATTCAAAGTTTTCTAATATACATGTTATTATCAGTCATGCATTTGAAAACTATGTTACTCCATATACAAATAAATTTAAGCAAAGACATAGATTTGAAAATTGATAGCTTTTATCAATACAAAGGGGATGTTTACAGTGACAAAGCAAAAGCTCCAGTGCTCGTTGAATGAACACCAAGAGACGAGTTACTCAAGGAAAAAAATTGCTACTTTTATTTATTTTGCTTCGTTTTATTGCAATAATGGAAGTTGGCTTTCACAATGCATCAAAACACATTTGTGCAAACAACTCCCAAAATTATAATTGCAATGGATGACAGTGATAGTTTAATGGATACTAATAGTCAAAACACCGAAATAAACCAGCAATTTTTTTTTTTTTAGATTCAATAGAAACAAGTATTAATTGAAAATAGATTAACTTGGCAGACTATTTATCAGAGGTTCCTGAATTCCAAATGCACAAGTGTGACCATGGTTCTCTACAGGCTTTCGCCATGCATTTTAACTACATTGTTGTTTTGCATCAAGCCTCAAGAACCACTATAAGTATGGTTTCCAAACAGATTTAAATCAAGAAAGGTTTCCAATTACACTTAATACTTGAACCATAAAGCATCATTGCTTCAAGCTATAGCAAAAATGCAGACAGGCACACAAAGGAAAATTCAACTATGACATCATCTAACAAGGATTTTTTTGCTATTACTATGATTAACTATTGAACTCAATTGACTCATCAATCAAACAACTTGATTGATCATTGACCTAACTTGTTTGAAATCTATCTTGTTAAGCTGATTAGTTAATTTCATTAATGAGTAAAAGATAGAATTGACTTAATTTGCATGAGTCAAGTGTAAGATTGACTTATTTGTTAATTGACTTTGATTAGTGTATCAGAGAGAGATGAGACAAACTAAATTGTCATGAGCAAAATGTGAGATGGACTTATTAGCTGGCACGCCACATATACTATGACATTTGAGCTTCCATGAAAAAATAGCAAAAGCAATAGACTAAATAGATGGCTTCAACATAGATGAAGGGATACAATTAATATGGACAGCTATAGCTTGTTGAATATTTGTAGCACAAGAAATAGAAAGGAAGATGTTGGCAAAGGTTTTGCAATTTCGGTTTGCACCTAGCAATTACATTTGCTTCCTTGTCTATAAAGCCTTTTCAAGAAATTCATTTTTTGCATATGAATGGCCATGATTGGTTTAATTGATTTGGTGTATAAAGATGTTTTTTAATTAACTATAATTAACTATTCAAGAAAAACTGATCTATCAATGAACTAGTTTCATTGATTAGTCAAGTAACTTGATTCATAGTTAACTTGATTAGCTATTTATTTGATTTGCTTGGAAGTTTGCAAAAAGATTTTTTGATAAATAATTCTCTACATAATTTGCAATCACTACACACCAAGAGCCAACATTTCTTCGAGGAATTATATCAAACAGATTACATGTTTTTCTTGTGCTTCCATATTTTGTATGCATATTCATGATAGCATTTCAAACCATAATATATGTCAGAAATCCACATATTATCATGCTTAGGTGAATGTACATGTCATGTTCTAAAGCTCCTATTCTATTAAAAGCACGTAAAATGGTAAGAAAGATTGTGTATCTGTGAATGTTAATAGGCAAGATTGATTTAACTGATTTGGAGGATAAAGATGACTAATAATTAGCTATGACTAACCATGGAACACAATTAATTCATCAGCCAATTAGCTTCATTGATCGCTGAATTTACTTGTTTGAAAGCTATCATGTTAAGCCAATTAGCTAACACACCACATACAGTATGAAGTTTGAGATTCAAATAAGTCTCATGGACACAAGTCTGCTATCATGTTAAATCCATGTAAACATTGATGTTCCAATTCCATGGGGTCATTCTATTTTCATTTGCCCAAGTTCATTTCATTCCATTATCAAGCACTAACTATTAAATGTTTAAATCAAGTACATGCAAACAGGAATCACAATTCATAGTATCCATAAACATCTATGCACAAGTACATGTTATCCAATATATTAACACACACATGGTTTTCTAATGCTAGTTTGTTAATTTCCTTTGATCAATAGTTCAAATGTCCACAAGGATAATTGTAATTATTTCTTTGTTTTAATTATTATGTACTTTAAGACTAATTAACAGTTGCCTAATTATTTAACTATCCTTGTACACATTTGATCCATCAATCATAGTCAATCAACAAATCTGATTTTACTTGTTTTCTAATAGAATTGGCATTCAATTTTCTTGACAAGTCTTCAAAAAGAGCATTAGTCACACACCAATAAGGATTCTCATATGTAACCTACCTAACCAAATCATCTTTATTCAATAAGATGTGGTGACATACATTAATTGGATGTATCTCATCATCTTTCTTATTGGGATGCCAACAACCTTGATTTGTATTTGTCCTTGAGTGTATCTAGATGCCATGAATTATGAACTCTACTTGCATATGGCTTGGCTTTACAAGTAATAGTAAGCACTACAAAATGGTAGAAATCACAACTCATAGCATCGATATACACCTATGCACAAACACATGTTATTCAACACATTAACACACACATGGTTTTCTAGGGCTAGTTTGTTCATTGCCTTTGATTAATAGTTCAAATGTACACAAGGATAATTGTAATTATTTCTTTGTTTTAATTGCTATGTACTTAAAGGCTAATTAGCAGTTGCCTAATTATTTAGATATGAGATGATATGAGGGTAAATGAGAAATATCAACTTGCCTAAATCAACATGAATGAAATGTGAGATAGAGCTATTGGGTAGTATGCTACATATACTATGACATTTAAGCTTCAAAGACTGCCAATGAACAGCAAAAGGTTCAAAACTCTCAGATAACATGTAAAGGGCTGAAAAAAATTGATCTTCCAACTGAATGGGGTCATTTTACTTCAATTATCTAGCACTTATTCTTTATTGTTTAATGCAATCACATGCAACTAGAATTCAGAACAATTAGCATCAATACACACCTATGCATAGATACATGCTCTCTAACATATCGATATGCATATGGTTTTCTAATGGCACAATCCTTGAACATTCTCTAGGTACAAGCGCTAGTTTATTAATTGACATTGATTGCTAGATAAAATGTATACATAGACACATAGCTGCACGCATGCTTCAATGAACAGATGCATACATACATGCATGGATGTACACATATTTACATGTATGCATACATACATGATTACACGCACACATATATATATATATATGTATTCATGTATCCATGGATGTATATATCCATGTATCAATAGATCCCTTAATATATGCATGTATTAAAATGACCACATAGACTTGGGGAATGAATATTTATGTGGCCTTTACATGATAGCAATAAATCCTATAAATATGCATATATGCATGAAGGCACGTAGACATCAATGAATCTATGCATTTGCATTTTCATGAGAATTTTAAAGCAAACAAGATTCAAAAAGCCACTCCCATGCGTTGCAAAAATAGATAAATTCCAATTTACCAATATGGAAAATAACTTACGAAATTGAGATCATATATATAAAAAGCAATATGTACAATAACCACAATATGACTAGATGGCTAGCTGGCACCATCCACAAAAAGGCATTTAAAGCAAATGCAATAGTAATCTATTATATACACACATACATACATGGTAACATATATACATGCATTCATATATACATAATTACATGCACACATATATACATGCAAACCTGTATGCATGGATGCATACAAAGACTATGTTTCATGGGATTATTAAAGAGTTCACTTGCTTTCTATATGCTTCCATATTTTGCATGTGTGCCTATGAGGACAATAACCACACTATTTGACAATATTCCTCTATCCTTTATGACAGCTCATTGGTTCCAAAGCTGTCTTTATAGGACAGCTGTACATTGCCTCCAAGACTTAGACGAATCCTTGGTATTTCAAGGAAAGATTTGAATCAATAACACTTAAAATGATCTAAACTATGATTTTATAATCAAAGTACCCAAATGCATTGCAGCAATTCGAAACCCAACTTCCATTTAAGATGTACAATGAAAGTAAACAGAAGGAAAAATGCATTTGCTTCAAAGTTTGTAAAGCAATTTCAACAGATTGTCTAGCCATTGTCCAAAATATGGTTTTCTATCAGCATAGTCCTTGAACCTTCTTTAGGTCTAACTGCTACTTTGTTAATTGACTTTGATTGAGAGGTCAAAATGTGAAATGTGGCCAAGGATAATTATACTTATTTATCTCTTTTAATTGTTATATGCTTCCATATTTTGCATGTGTGCCTATGAGGACAATAACCACAATATTTGACAATATTCCTCTATCCTTGATGATAGCTCATTGGTTCCAAAGCTGTCTTTATAGGACAGTTGTACATTGCCTCCAAGACTCAGATGAATCCTTGGTATTTCAAGGAAAGATTCGAATCAATAACACTTAAAATGATCTAAACTATGATTTTATAATCAAAGTATCCAAATGCATTGCAGCAATGCAAAACCCAACTTCCATTTAAGATGTACAATGAAAGTAAACAGAAGGGAAAATTCATTTGCTTCAAAGTTTCTAAAGCAATTTCAACAGATTGTCTAGCCATTGTCCAAAATATGGTTTTCTATCAGCATAGTCCTTGAACCTTCTTTAGGTCTAACTGCTACTTTGTTAATTGACTTTGATTGAAAGGTCAAAATGTGAAATGTGGCCAAGGATAATTATACTTATTTATCTCTTTTAATTTTTATATATTCAAAGACTAATTAGCAATCCAAATAGCCTCGCCTTTAGTTAGATGCCATTCAATGCATTGATTTTGCATCAATGAATTATGCACCTTCAGCCAGTAGTTTTAATCAAACAATGCATATGGATTCAGAATCAAACTCTCAAAAGAAAAAAAAACTAGGTTTAAATTATAAAGTGCAATCAACCATCAAAGGAATTGATTGGATAATAATTGCATTTCTGATATCATGTTATTGCAACAAAGATCTACTTTTGAACCCCAATTGCTTAATTTTTATGAACCATATAGCATATGCCATTTGCAATACCCATTTGTAAAGATTGTCCTTGTAATAAAAAGCAATGATATGACTACAAGTACAATCAATATAGTGAGAATATTGAATTAACCTTTTTCTTTGTCTACTATATGCAATTGTATACAAAGGAGAAGGTTCATTCTAGAAACTCACCCTGTGCTCTTTTCTTGAAGAATTTGCCATAGCTGAACCGCTACACCACCTCTTTTCTTCCAATCAAAAGCATTGCACCATGTAATAAGCTTTGATTAGAAAACAAAGACCATTTGTTTGTTTTTTCTAAAAAAGCAGCAATAAAGCTCAAGGAAATGACCAAAATGCAGACAACTCCCAAAATTACAATTGCAATATATAATACTCCCCCTGCGATGGATACTAATAGCCAAAACCATTGAAATATTTTTTAGATTCAAGAGACACAAGCATAAATGTAACTTAGATTAACTACACAAACTATTTTCCATAGGTTAATGTACCACAAATCTTCTAGCAATGAATTTAACTGCTCTTTTGCATGAAGCCTAAAATTATTTTATCAAGCAATATTACTTGACTGCTTTATGGCAACATTGCAATTTGGATTCTAAAACATATTTGACATAGTTTTTTATAACCCCAAGATACAATTTTCTAACTTCCTAAGCATTCAGTCTAAGCTTTCCAACTAGAAAATCTCAAATTGTTGTTTGCTTCGTATGTCTGTACCTTGAATTTGATAACCAGGTAAATTGTACACAAGGATAATTGTAATTTTTTCTTTCTCTTAATTACTGTGTATTTAAAGACTAATTAAAAATTACCTAATTAACTAGTTATCTAATGAAACAAGGATAAATGACAAATATGGAATTAACTACTTTAACTTGACTGAAATGTCACATGGACCTATTAGCTGACACGCTACATATACTGTGACTTTTGAGTGCTTAATCCATCTAGATGCAAGTACAAATGACAACCCATTATTAAAATGTCCACAAGGATATTTATAATTATTTCTTTCTTTTTATTATTATGTATTTAAATACTAGTTAATAGCCACCTAATTAATTAGATATCAGATGAAAGAAGACCAAATCAGAGCTACCAACTCCATAAAAAAACCAAAGTTAACACGTGAATTTCAAGGTGTCTAGATTTAATACTAATTGCATTCCCCAAAGCCCCATTTCCCTGAGGAGTCTTGTAAAATAGTTCACTTCCCTTATAAATGCTTTCGTATTTTACATGTCTACCTATGAGAATAGTAACCATGACATGGCTCACATCATGCATTGTACTCATTTATCCATTTGACAGGGCTCACATGCATGAAGTAAAATGGACAAGAGGATTTCTACATAATTCCTATCAAACGCAGATGAAACCTTCGCATTTCAACAAGAAATTCGAATAGATAATACTAAAATTAGTTTAAAATATGAGTTTATGCCTACGAGGACAACAATGATGACTTTTAACAGAATCCCTCTATCCTTTATGCTTTCATGACAACCTAAAAGCTCAAAGCAACACACTGTCGACTCATTGTTCGAAAGCTATCATTATCACACACATTGACATAATTTTGGTTCCAAAGCCCTCTTTATGGGACCACTTTGCAATAATAAAAAATATACAAACTTTACAGGGCTCACATGCATGAAGTAAAATGGACAAGAGGATTTCTACATAATTCCTATCAAACGCAGATGAAACCTTCGCATTTCAACAAGAAATTTGAATAGATAATACTAAAACTAGTTTAAATTACGAATTTATAATCAAAGTATAAGAATGCCTTAAAGCACTATGAAACCCTACTTTCATTTCTTGTATCAAATAGAAGAAAACAACAAAAACTGACCTATTCTGACCTCAAGCAATTCATCTCTCACTATCCAATGTGCAACTCTGCAACTACAAAATACCTTGCTCGGCCACACAATAGAGCACTATGACATATAGCTTCACTATGCACTTTAATGGAATGAAACTCTCAAAATTAACAAATTATCACCTCAAGTAACTCATTTCTGGGTCTAGAGTCTGCAACTATAACATCTCCTGCTCAGTCGCTACAAACTCTTCCTCAGAACAGGCACTTACAGAACACAAAAAAAACACACAAAAAGTAATAGAGATGCATAGCAAGTGAGTTAACTCTTTATTAAATGACCAAAGTACCCTGGCCACGTGTGGTCTCCAAGCCATTCCAACGCCTTCACCTTGAGCCAGATGCCATTTAATGCAATTAATTTATATTCATGCATTATGTAAGTCTACCTGCCAGTTTTATAAACTATGCCTTTGCTTAAATTTATTTAATCAATTTATGCCCTCACATTTTTTTGATATTTTAATGCATTTCATCTGCATTCATGGATTAGGTACCTCTAGCTGCCAACTTTTAAACTATACCTTTGCTTAAATTTATTTAATCAATTTATGCGTTCACATTTTCCCGAATTTTTAAAACCAAAATGATTTATAAAGCTACTCGGACGAACAGAAAAATAGATAAATGCTAATTTTCCAATATATAAAATAGCTCTCCAAATTCAAACTATATAAAAAAATAAGTAATATGTTAAATGGCGAAATGTGATTGGCCGATGCTATCGGTTAAAAGCATTCCGAGTGAATGCATAAGTATTCCTGCCTACCAGCAGGAACTAAAAGTATTCTATTGTAAATAAATCATATTGGATCATTTATTTTTTAAATTTTCTTGATAAAGAGTTATTAGATGTTTTATTTTATTTTATTTTACATAGATAATGTTGGATAATTTGGGGTTAACATAATAAGGGGAATTTCACGTGTAGTTAGACATGGAAATTGAAACAATCAAAAGAAATTTTCAATTATCTTGTTTAAAATAATGTATAGTCTTATAATAAATGTAATAAATATTAGGTGTTTAAAGGAAAATGAATAGTAAATATGATAAAATATAATTTATGTGTATACTTAGTAAATACGAGAGAAAGGTTGTAGATTGTTAAAAAAAAAAAATTTAAAAATATTTCCATGTCAACATCATTAATGTGTCATCTGTAATTATATGTAAAAGAGTTATTAAACTTGAGAGGAGAGATTTGGATTTAGAAGTTAGAGGGTACTGGGATGACAACAAGATTAAATACATTATTGAATCAAATTGAAAGCTAGTAAGTGAGAATAACTTACTCAAGGAATAAATTAACAATTTTTAATGTATCATGTATGAGGAGTAACAAGAGCTAAAACAAAAATAACAATTTTCACTTGGCTATTCCCACCTTGCTATTTTTCAAATTTTGAACATGTTTGCAGGCTCTGGGGAGATCTCTGTCTCCCCCCAACCTGACCCTCCACTAGATATAGACAAGATTCCTCCACATGCGCATTTTGGGGATGCAAAGTTGGTCTTGTGTAACACTGATACGCTTGTTGGGTCTATGTTTGGTGGGGACATTGGTGGTCGTTGAGAGATTGCCTTTCCCAAGGCTAGCTAGAAAGACATCCTTTCGGGGTCTAGAAATAATGCCCTGAAGACTGTTGCTCCTAAGATTACTTAGATGGATGAAGGAACTGAGCTCTACCTCCCTGACAAAGTTATGGAGGAGGCTGTTTGTTCACTCCACCTAGCCTTGGTGGGAAGATTCTTAGCATTTAGGCCAATGATTGACATGGTCCGTAGATGGGCTAATGATAAATGGAAGCTGAAGGGCAGTGTGTCTATTTCGACAATTCCTAGTGGGTTGTTTCTGTTTAAATTTACTATTGAGGAGGACCTAGTTTTTGTCCTCTCGGGTAATTGGATCTATGGTAAACATTTCCTCTCTCTAGCTAAATAAAGATCGAGTTTCAACCCCTCGATGAATCTTACTCGTACGACCCCTGTTTGGGTTCATTTTCCTGGCCTTCTGTTGGAATTCTGGGATGAAAGAATTTTTCAGTGGATTGGGAACTCCTTTGGTAGCTTTACAGTGGTGGATGCGGTCACTCAAGCGAAATCTAGGTTGGTGTTTTCTCGATTTTGTGTTAATGTTTCCATTAACAAAGCCCTTCCCAACTTTATCACTCTTAAATCTAAATGGGGAAGGTGGAATCAACCACTTGTTTATGAGAATGCCACTTTGTTCTATTAGAAGTGTGGTAAACAGGGCCATGTTATTTCTGATTGTAAGAAGGTTGTTATAAAGGGTACTCCATTAAAGGAGAAAAATCCTTCCTATTCTCAAGTGTTATAGGATAAACTGCTTAACCCAAGCACTAGTGGGCCTCGTGAGAACTTGAAGACGAATGATTTGGAGGACTACCCCTTTACTGAGGGGTTGAATGATTTTTTGAAATTCCCAGTCTCTGAAGACAAGATTAATACTAATCCCATGTCTTTTAGCTACTCGAAAGGGCTAGAGGATGGTAAAGTTTCCCCTCTTAAGGATGTGGATTTGGTGTTGAGCTCCCTTGTTCATAAGGGGGAGGAAATGTCTAGGTGTTCTCCTTTGTCTTTTGTGGGTTTGGACTTTGGAAGTAAAAGGTTGGATGTTGGTGGTGTTGACAATCCTAGATGTGTGACCTTGGTTGATGTTTTAGTTTCTTCTTAGTGTTTGGGGGGCCAAGTCGACTACCCCGTCTAAGTTAGTTAATACTAACTCATGTATCCCCACTTCCCAGCTAGCTATTGTGGAAGATTGTTGTGTGGAGGTAACTAAATCTATTATTCTCTCCCTAAACTCTAAATCTTGTTCTCTGATTGCCCAGTCTGAGGGTGATAACTTGGAGGATTGGCGGAGCTCAAAAAGGAAAATTAGGAACAAGAAAGTGGATGTTGGAACTAAGAGTAGAGTTGGAAGACCTTTAGAAAGGTTATTGAGGCCCAAATCCATGGTTAGGGACATTGCTAGTGGAAGGAAATCTACCTTTGACTCAGCTCACAAGAATAAGAAATGAAGTTCCTTTCATGGAACATGAGAGGACTAAATAGTCCTCTAAAGCAATGTGCCTTGAGGAAATATATTATTGATATGAAAGTTGATATCCTTTTGCTCCTATTAAAATGGCTCATCAGACTTTTTCCTCTATTTCCAATAAAATATGGCTGAGATCTTCCTTCTTTTATAGTGAGGTGGATGGTGCTTTGGGAGGTATTGTCACCTTGTGGAATTCTTCTAAAATATTGGGTGAAGCCTTTTCTTTTTCTCAGAACTACCTTGTTGTGACTCTTAAAGCTGATAATTTCACCTGGCACTTGTTCAATATCTATACGCCCAACTCTAGGGGTAGAAGAAAAACTGTGGGAGGAAGTGTTATCTTTAATATTGTCTAAATATAATGCTTTGTATATGGTGGCTAGGGACTTTAATTCCCCCCTTTTTCCTTCAGAGAAGCTAGGTGGTTTATTAGACTATAATGATAGTATGAATGACCTAGTTGAATTCATTAACAATTTGGGTCTATTTGACTTAAAGGGAAACCCTTTCACATGGTCCAATAATAGAAAGGGCAACCACCTTATTCAGGTACAGTTGGATAGGGTGTTTGTCTCGACCGGTTAGGACCTAGGATGCAATGCCTCTTTGGTCTCCCTTCCTGGAAATGTCTTTGATCACAACCCAATCCTCCTCCAGTGGTCTAGCAAGTTGTTTTTGGGCCCACACCCTTTTATATTTTAGATCATGTGTATGTCACATCAATATTTTACAAAATACATGGAGACTTAGTGGAGCCACCCTGTTCAAGGTTCGACAATGTATAGAATATCCAAAAAATTTGATCTTATTAGATAAGAAGTTAAAAGTTGGTCCAAGGCAACTTTTGGCCACTTCTTTAAATCTTAAAAGATGGTTAAGGACAAGCTTGAGGGGATCCAAAAGCTTATGGCTTCAGGCCATTCTCTACAACCTTTACATGAGGAAGAGGAAATTTGGAGGAAAAAATGGAAGGGAATTCTATATAAAGAAGAAATATACTAGAAGCAGAGATCGAGAATCCAATGGTTGAAGGAGGATGACAAGAACTCATCTTTTTTTCATAGGACCTCCAACAGATATAAGAAGAGGAATACTATTAAGTGTTTGATGGATGAAAATAATTAGGAAGTCGAGGAGGCTAACAAAATTAGGGAGGTTGTTGAATGGTATTTGATATAGATATACTCTTATTTGGGAAACTCCCCTCCTATTGAACTTTAGGCGAGGCTCCTAGGGCACCTCCCACATGGTATAAGTGAGTATGAAAATATTCAAATTTCTGCCCCAGTGACTGAGGAGGAGGTTCGAACTACTATTTTTGCTATGGGAGCCTATAAAGCTTTGGGACCCAATGGTTTCCCCTCAACTTTCTTTCAAGAGTATTGGGACATTTTCAGTTACGATGTTACTATGGCTGCTATAGACTTCTTCATGACTGGTAAATTGTTAAAGAAGTTGAAAAATACTTATATTATGCTTGTCCCTAAAGTGCAAGATCCTAAGCACATGACTGACTTCAGACCTATAAGTCTATACAACAAGGTGTACAAGATCTTTTCCAAAGTCCTTGTCAACCAATTGAATCCTTTATTAGACAAAATTATTAGTAGATGTCAAAATGGTTTTGTGCCAGGAAGACAAATCCTCGATGTTGTGATTACGACCCATGAAATAATTCACTCCATGGAGAAAAGTAAGAATCAAGGTATGGCTTTCAAACTTGACATTTCTAAAGCCTATGATAGAGTCAGATGAAAGTTTCTTTTTTGGTCCTTGCTAAGTTCGGTTTTAATGATATCTAGAGTGATTGTTATCATTAGAGTGTGTGTGGAATCTATCCAATATTTAGTTCTATTCAATGGGGTTCCTTGGGGATTCTTTAAGGTAGGTAAAGGTCTTAGGCAAGGGGACCCCCTTTCCCCCCATATATTCATCATGGTGGATGAGGTTCTAGGTAGGAAATTTCTATCATTTCTCAACTCAAGGAAGATCTAGGGAATCAAAGATGCCTCCACCCTCCCCCTCTCTATTCTTCAGCATTTTGTTGATGACACGTTTCTTTTTGGAAAGTCCCCAGTGATTGAAGCTAGAGAATGGAAGTGCCTCCTTTAGGATTACACTAGTGCCTCTAGTCAATGCATAAATTACAACAAAAGTAATATCTACTTCTTCAACACTAAGGATAACCTCCAAGCTAAGATTTTATCCATCTTGGGTTGTCTTAGTGCCTCTCTCCTAGGAATCTACCGAGGGTTATCATTAACTATTAAGGATTTGTCACACAATTTTTAGAATAGTATTTTGGAGAGAATGCAAAAGAAATTGGCTAGTTGGAAAGGTCAACTTCTTAGCAATGCTGGTAAACTCCAACTTCTTAAGGCCTCCCTTCAAGGAATCCAAGTCTACTTCCTTTCTCTCTTTAGAATTTTAGGCTCCATGGTTGAAAATTTGGAAATAATTCCTTCCTTTGGACTGGCATGGAGGAGAAAAAAAGGCTTTCTCTTGTGAATTGGGTTGGCTAAGTTCTACACTGATATTATGCCCTTATGTGCCCTAGACAATTCACACAAGGGGACTGCTTCCTTTGCATGGGATGTGAGTTGTGGAAGTTATTGCCTTCTTTTTCAAAATTTCATTTCACTTCTCACCAACCATTTCCTTGTGGATGTTTCTAGAATTGGTTTCCATCTCTGATGCCTTGGTTTTCTCTTTTTTTTCAAGGTGGTTTGCAAATTTTGTGTGGGTTCTATGGGTGGGAATAGAGTGTGCGTGGAGCCTGACAAGTGTGACGAGTGGAAAGTGGATGCCACCATTTGGAACATATGTAAAGAGGGTGGCATTTCCCAGTATATGGAGGCCATGACTGGGCATGATGAGGGCCTATCACATAAGTTTGTCACCTCCTAGAAGGATGGTAGGGTTACCATTGGTGACATTTCTTTTGAAGTTTTTGAGGAGGTTATAGCAAGAGCTATGTGGCTTTTAAATAGTGGAAAAACCTAGAATAAAATGACAAAAAATTTAGACCAGATAAGTCTTAACTAGCTCTTTCAAGGGGAGGAGAAGCCTATTAAGCTACGGGGTGGCTATGATTGGGAGGCACTTCTAGAACCGTGAGATATAATTTGTATGGTGATTATGAAGTACTTCACATTAGAAGGAAGGTATGGGTTTTACTACTATTACAATTTTAATTTCCTTAACCACCTTAGGAATCACTAGCATATTTCCATTCTATTTTTTCTATTTCACTCTCTGGATAGCACTGCTATGGAGTTTAATGAAGTGAATTCTAGAAAAAACTACACTATACTACACCAAGTCCTTATGTCTAGATTCTATCATTTCCACATGGTCCTTTGCCCTATTTGTCCTATCACTGTGCAAGAAGTCCCTTTCCCTCCTGCTCTTGTTGAAACTCTAGTTTCCTCTACCCCCCTTCTGCCAGCATTATGGATGTGTCAGGCCCAAGCAAGAAAAAATGCTTAAAAAATCCTACTTTGAAAGCCCTTCCCCATGACACTTCCCCTATGATGGGTTCAAGTGGGAAGGCTAAGGATAAAAAAAAATTCACTGCTACCCTGAGACCTAAGGTTAAAGCTTCTAAGAAAACTAAATTTTTCCTCCATCAAATTGACTTTGACATCGAAATTACCTAAAGAAGCAAATACCCCTTGCAGATCCAATAGATTGGTCTATAAGCAGGACAAGGTGGGAAGTATTAAAGAGGCTTTAGATTTGGATAGTGGTAATGGGTGTGACAAAAAAGTTAGGAGGAACAGGTGGCTGGTGAGGAGGATAAGTTTTTCTTGGCGATCAATGTCTCCCATGTGTGGCCCTGTGAATATTAATGCGGAGGAAATCAAGCCCTAGGCCTCTAATACATAGGTGGAAAAGGCCCCCTTGACTGAAGATTATGATAAGAAGGAGTAGGCTTGGGTCAAAGTTGACAAGCTGAAAGGGAGAATAGAAAGGCTAGAGAAGAAGGTTCAGGAGGTATCACACTTTTCCCTGAAGGTCATGCATAGGTCGGCTACTAGCTTATAATTTTTGTAGAAGGATAAGTCCATGGATGATGGCATGGAGGATGCTAGCATTAAGGAACTTCTTAAGTTCCTCGTGATGGATTGAGCAACTACTATTGAGGACAAACCATGCATGGAATATTAGTTTTAGGCTTTTGGTTCTTAAAGTTTTTTTATATTTCTATTACTGTTATTTTGTTTATGTCTTATGGTTGGTTTGACCTATGGGGGTCTATGGACTCGACTTTATCAAATCATGCCTGCATGATGGACTCTTTTTATTTCTTATTTTTAGTGTTGTTATGGAGTTTGTTGATATGACTTGATGTGGGTGATGGCTTGGTTTACTCTGTTGTCACTATGTTGTTAATGTGCTTGCTTTGGATGGCCATTGTTGCCTTGTTTTAATGGGATAGCACCTTTGTTTTTGTTGCTTTTTGTATAAAAAACAAGAGCTAAGCATTGTAGAATAAGAGTTGAACTAGTTAAAAACTAATAGAAAAAATAAATAAAATATGCATCAAAAATAAAAAAGATTCAAATTACAATAAAAAACATGGAGATCAAAATATAAGAGACCAAAACTTGGGCACAACTAGTAAAGGGACCAACAAACAAACAAAGAAAACTCATAGAGAAATAAGATAACCATTCACAAAAGGAAATGGAAGGAGTGATTATATTACTTAGAGAATCATGATACAAAATTATAAAAGTGAAAAAAGAAGGCACAAATAAGCAATACATAAAGTTGAAAATATGTAAGAAAACAAAATAATAATATGACTAACTAGTTGTTACTTTGTGTGAAAGGCTCTATGACATATAAGAAAATGAATAAAGATTTTATAGACTCTTATGATTTTCTCTAAAAAAAATATTTTAAATTTTAGCACTATGGATGAAATCATAATAATAGTTGACTTTAATATGAGGATGAAAAATAAAAGTCCTCATCTTGAATATTGGGGATGGAGGAAAAAGAAACCCTTTATAACTAAAAGAAGAGAAAGGACAAATCTAGAAAGATAATTCATAAGATGGTAAGGGAGAAGTTATGTATTACAAGGAAAAAATATTAAGGATAATGTAACTTATATGTCATGCTTATATGTAATCTCATGAGTCCATGATTGAATTTAGGTAATATGACCTACAAGCCTTCTAATGTTCAAAGAATGATGGACCATGTAATTTTATATTAGAACTCTATCTTGAGGCTTACGTAGTTATAAGTTACAATTTCCCCATACAATTAAAATTGAATTATAATATGGTAATATGTAAAACTTGGCCTTCACATAAATAATTAGCAAAAGGAGAATGCTCACAACAATCAAGATATTTACAAATCCATGGGAAAAAATCCTCTTCTCTCAAGAGAAGAATACACTCCTCAAAGTTTTCATAAAGCTACCCTATCAAACATCATAGATTAGTTCAACATGTATGTCAAATAGTTTTATGTTGATTTCCTTATTTCACAAGGGATTAATAACATGAAATGGTATAAACCTAAGAGAGTAATCACAAATATATTCTTGAAATTTTTTTTGTATGATGAAGAGTACAATGCAACAACAAAAAAATTGTATTCCATAACTCCCCATTAGTCAAATTAAAGTAGATAATTTGCAATACCACTTTCCACCCAACCTTAATATTATCCATAACCCCTTAATTTATGGCTATTTAAGTGAAAAAATTTCACATACCCTAGAATGATGCATGGACGTTTGTGCATTGTACATACATCCCAAAAATATTCCTACCTACATAGTCATTGGGATGCTACAATTCTTTCCTACTATGAATTATAACCCCTTTTGGGCTTTCAAATGCACCAAAATTTCCTATTTGCATGCCTTTTCATTATTGCAACTCATTATTCTTCATTCTATTCACTCTTTCAATCTTACTCATTCACTCTAGCTCATTTTGGCACTCTTTTACACCATTTTCTTTCAATCTATCAAGCTATCTTGCTCTCTTGGATTCTACACACCAACACTTTAGTTCTCTTAGCTCATCTCAGGTGTTGCATTCTCTCCTTCGATATCTCTAGTGTGCTTAAGGGAGGGTAACTACACTCTCTTCTATTTTCATTATTGTCTTTGTCTTCATATCATATTGTCATTTTAACTTGTCTATTGTCTTATCTATTACTTTCTCATCTATTTTTTTTTAATCTATCTAACTAGTTGTCCATGGAGGTGGAAACACCTACATGGTGGTTTGACTAAGTAAAACCCTATTAGAACACAATGATCTACTAAGATGGGAGTGAATCAATAGATATTACAAAATTTAGTTTTTAAACCCTTTTGCAGATTCAACCTTAACTTCAAATGAGCAGATTGAAATACTAACAAATATAATAGTGACAAGCACTAGAGAGATCAACACATAACACAATATGTATGTGGAAAACCCAAGATGGGAAAAACTATGGTGAGAAATGCTACTAGGATCTACTATCCTAATCCAGTCTCACAATCTTCAAAGTTCAGTTACAATGTTTAGGGTTGCAACCCAAGGAAGCAACAACTCCCTGTTTAGAAGCTACAACTTCAAGGATGCTACTACACCCTATTCTGAGCTACAACTTAGTGAAAAAGGGAGGCTACAAGCTCGTAAAAAGTTTTTCAATATAATATGCATAAAATGGTTCTAAAAAACTTGAGATGCATCAATACAACACATAAGCTCTTTCTCTTACTCTCTCAGTTCTCCCTTACTCCATTGTAACCGACTACATGAAAATTTTAGATTTTTCTTTCTGTTATAGTTCACCTTCTTCTACATTCAGACACTTTCTTCATTCTACATATCTCAATAATTCCCCTCATTTAATTCATATGCATTGAAATCATTGTTATGGTTTTTCCACTTACAACCTACTTACGTAATTGTCAGAGCATCGAGCCACACATACTATCTAGATCGTCATATGTCACCATCCCTCTACATCGAGCTGCACAACCTTTTATTCTAGCAAAAATAATTTTATAAAAATAACATTATGTCAAACCCTAAAATATGATATGCATTTAATGCATTCTTGCGATCATTCAATATGATTCTAATCTCTATCACTTCTACAATCTATTTCGCCACCTTGAAGATCAAATCTTCATTTAAATGGTCGCTGAGGTAGTTGGATAGATTAATTATTTCTCTTGTGTCAGTTACCACTTGAAATTCTTGTTTACACTTGTCATAGCCATTGCAGATCTCTACATTTGAACTCTAGCCATCGATCAACTCCTTCATTCCTTGATCCTGTGATCAGCATTCACTACTGTGGCTTTAAACCTTAACCATTGGATAATCGGTCACTTAAACCACCATCATTGATCTATCATATCATCCCATCATTGGGATGTGCTTCAAGGTCTTTTTAATACTCATCCTTCACACCAATGAATCATCTTATCACTAGCATCGTTCGACCAACCTTCTTCATCTTGCACTATTGATCATCATTGAATTTCATTATCATATCATACACATATAATCATTGAATTGCAAAAATGATGAAAAATAAACCACTATACATTTTCCACATGTCACAATATCAATCAATTTCATTAATACTAGGTCCCACAATTGACTTCATACTCCTATCACCCAGTTGCTAAAAACTCAAACCTCAAAATCTCATGTCAAAGGTTATGAAGTTATGAAAACTTGCAACTCTCCAACAACAGAGAGAACCTATGAAACTCCTTTCAAAATGACTAAGTCACTTTGATGAAAATAACACTCAATACATCATTCCAATGTGGGGTCCACATGTTGTCATGACATGTCCACATCATTGCCATGTCATAGCTCAAACCCATCATGACATGTGTTTTTATCATCACTAAGGCCAGGTCCCACATGGAGTGCTTCCTTACTCCTTATCACTCCATTACTTAGTCTCCAAGTCAATAGGTTTCAAAACTTGAGAACCCCACAACAAGGTTAGTAAAACTTAGAAACCCATGATACCATTCACTTCCACCGATAACGAGGGGATCACTAAGTTGGAAGGTTTAAAAACTTGAGAACCCCATGACATAGGTTAGGAAAACTTGAAACTCTATGACTGCATTCATTTTTGTCATCCTTATCACTTCATTAGATAAGTTTCCAAGTCGAGAGGTTACAAAACTTGAGAACCTTGCAAGATAGGTTAGGAAAATAGTGAACTTCGTGACTCCTTACAACTTTTTCATTACACTGAGAGCATGAACCAATGAATGAGGAAATTTTCATTGACATCATGACATGCACAATACTTGTTGGAAAATCTCTTGAGAAACCTAGCCATTATGCCAACAACCTCCCTTACATGATTTTCACTTTTGACATCAATGACAACAATAGTCCAATAATCTACCCCTTTGGGATTGATGGAAAAACTCTAACTATTCAATTAGGCACCACTGAAACTCAGTGCCAAATAGATTAACACACTGTAACACTACAACTCCCCCTATGACATTCATCTCATCTCATCTATTTAGCATCACATTTCTCCCCCTTTAACATTAATGGAAAAGGGTACACTCCCCCTGAAGAAAGGATTCAATTTTGAACTCTAAACCATCAAGTCATTAGAAATACTCCAGTTTTGAAATTTGCAATTTTCATGACTTGATCACATTAATCTTAATCAATGTTGAATAACTGATCGATAAAGCTCCCCCTGGATACATGCCCTACCACTAGAGTTTAGTGATATGAGGTGGGAGAAACTACTCCCAACTTCTGCCTCAGGTATTCAAACTGCTTTGTAGGAAGGGGTTTTGTAAATATATTAGCCACTTGTTCCTTGGTGAGAATATACTCCATGCTAACTTCTTTATTTGCAACCTTTTCTCTGATGAAGTGTTACTTGATTGATATATGCTTTCTTCTGGAGTGCATCACTGGATTCTTTGAGATATTAATGGCACTTGAATTGTCACAAAGAATTTAAATGGGCTCATTGTACTCTATCTTAATGTCCTTTGAATTTTTCTTCATCCATAAGACTTGAGTGAAACATGTATCTACTGCAACATATTATGCTTCTGCAATAGAAAGAGTAATAGACTCTTGTTTTTTCTCATCTAGAAAACCAATTTGTTCCCCAGGAAGAATGCACCTCCATTGGTACTCTTTCTATCATCGACACTACCTTCCCAACCTACATCTATATATGATGTTAATTTGTGAAATCTTTGCATTTGGAATACCATAACCATAGTCAACAATGCTTTTGATGTATCTAAAGATTCTCTTTACTACATTTGCATGTGATTCTTTTGGTTTTGCCTCAAACTGAGATACCATACAAACTACTTGCATTATATCAGGCTTTGATATAGTTAGATATAGTATATTTCCAATCATTGATCTATACAAAGTATGATTTGCATCAGCTGATTCATCTAATTTACTCAATTTGCAGCCAATAATCATGGGAGTACTGACTAGTTTACAAACCTCCATGCCAAACTTTTTAAGCATTTCTTTTGCATACTTGGTTTGTGATATAAAATTAGCTTTATCAGTTTTTGTAATTTGCAAACCAAGAAAAAATTTGAGTTCTCCTCGCATGGAAATTTGAAACTCATCTTGCATGTTTGTGGAAAATATTTTTCACATTACATCATTGCTACCACCAAATATAATATCATCTACATAAACTACAACAATGATTATTTTCTTACCCTAAGATTTTAGATACAAATTGCTATCAACACAACCTTTCTTGAATCCTTGTTGTTGTAGATATTGAACTAATCTCGAATACCAAGCCATTAGTACTTGCTTCAAACCATACAATGATTTCCTCAATTTGCAAACATAATCATCATCCTCTAATAGTTGAAAACCTTCTAGCTGCTTAATATATACTTCCTCTTCAAGGTTTCCATTTAAAATGAAGATTTGACATCTATTTGATATACTTTAAAAAATTTATACACAAAAAATGCAAGAAAAATTCTAATATCTTCTAATCATGCAATTGGAGCAAACGTTTCTTCAAAATCAATTACTTCTACTTGTGCATATCCTTTGCACACTAATCTTGCTTTGTTTTTTACCACAACTCCATCTTCATTCAACTTATTTTTGAATATCCATTTTGTGCCAATTATATTCTTACTTGATGGTCTAGGAACCAATTCACAAGTTTTGTTCTTTTCAATCTGATTGAGTTCCTCTTCCATTACTCTTAACTAGCTTTCATCCTTACTAGCTTCATCAAAACTTGTTGGTTCAATCTAAGACAAGAGAGAAAAGTTTATTTGTTCCTTGTCCTTTGCAAGTCTCCTTCTAGTTTTCACTCCTCTATTCTTGTCACCAATTATCTAATCTATAGGATGACCTTTTTGCACATATTTTGTAGGAGCACATTCAACCTCTTTCTCATTCTATTCTTCTTGTTCATATTCTTCAACTCATGCACCTATGTCATCTTCATCTGACTCACTTTCAAGATTGTTTCTACTAGGCTAACCCTGGTTTGCACTTTCATCAACCCTAACATGTGTACTCTCTACAATTCTATGCAATATTTTATTGTAACACTTATAATCTTTTCCTTGGTTGGAATACCCCAAGAATATCCTCTCATCACATCTTGACTAAAAAATTTCTAAGTCATCATCTTCTCTTTTAATATAGCACTTACTTCCACATACCTTGAAATTCTTGACTAATGTGGGCTGAACAAACCATAATTCATATGGTGTTCTACCACTATTAGATCTTATAAGTGCTATGTTCTGAATGTATATAGTAGTTTGTACTACTTCTTTCCAAAATGTATCTACCAAGTTTTCCTCATTCAACATAGCTCTAGCCATCTCCTTGACAATTCAGTTTCTTCTCTCTACCATGCCATTTTGTTGTGGTATTCTTGGGGTTGAATACTAGCACTTGATTCCATGATCTTTAGAATATTCCATGAATTCACTTGACATGAATTCTCTACCTTTGTTTGACCTAAGACATTTGATTCTTCTCCCAGTCATATTCTCTACTAGCTTCTTATAACTTTTAAATGCTTTAAAAGCCTCAACCTTATCCCTAAAAAATGTGACATATACCATTCTAGTATAGTCATCAATCAACAACATGAAATATCTTTCTCCTTGAAACAATCTTGTTCTCATTGGACCACATAGATTAGTATGGATTATTTCCAAGGGTTTCGTAGTATAGTAATCCTTTGTGGGAAATATAGACTTTGTTTTCTTTCCTTGCCAACAGCCTTGGTAGATGATGTTATCAAGTTTTGCAATCTTAGGCATATTTATAACCAAGCCTTTTTAACTTATTTTCACCATGTTGTCAAAATTTACATGTCCTAGTCTTCTATGCCACAACCAAATTTCATCTGCTTGACTGATTAGACATGTTTTTCCTTCCAGTTCACATAGATTGTAGAGATTACTATTAGTCCTTATCCCTTGAGCAATTGTTTTACCATTCAATCTTATCTTGTAGCCTTCAAAATCAAATACAACTTTGTATGCATTATCACACATCTATCTAATGCTACGAAGATTGTGTTTTAAACCTTCCACATAGAAGACATCTTTAGTTTTTCTCTTTCCATCTATGCTCATAATTCCTTTACCATGTATCTTAACAATAGTATTATCACGTAGACTTATTGAACTTCCTTTTTTCATTTCAAGCTTAATCAATTTCTTTTTATCTCCAATCATGTGCTTGGAGCAACCACTATCAACAATTCATATATATTGTTCCTTTGCATGTAAAGCGATTTGGGAAATCATAGAATGAGTGATGCAAGATCCCTACTATTTCTCCTTCCATTTCTTCTTAGACTTCTTCTTAGTTCATTTTTCTTCTATCTCAGAAGTATTTTTTCCTCTCTCTTTATTAGAAGGTGAGGATTTCTTCTTCTCAGATTTCACACTTGGTCCTATAAATCTTTCTCTATAGTTTTTAGCTATATGACCAAAGTTGTTGCAACTATAACAAGTTGGAGCAAATGGATTCTTTCTTTCAAAATTTGTATTCTTCCTTGGAATGATTTTGCATTCTCTAGCCCTATGACCAAAATTATTACAGGTATAGTAATACCCATTGAAATATTATGAGTACCTGGTAATGTAGTTTCCTTCAGCTGGATGAGGAGATCTTCTTTGTCTAGGCCTCTTTGGATAGTGTACTATTGTGAATCCATCATTGTCTAGTCTTTTTACATTCTGCATCTTATTTTGTTGTTCAGGAAATGTTTGGTTGTCCTTGACTTCGACTAGTTTCTCTTCTTTATAAGATTTTTGTTCATCTTTAGGAGCTTCCTCTTTGTCAAATTATTCTTCACTTAGGACTGATTTTTCTCCTACTCCAAATCTTCCATAAAGTTTTGTAGAGACATCCATAAATGAATTCTTGGTTTTTCCCAAACCTAAACCAAATTTCTCTTTATTTGCAAGCTTTTGTGTACTTATCAATTTATTTAGAATATTTGTACCACCTTTCAAATTTAGTCCTTTTCTAATCTACACATTGGCCTGCTCCAATTCTTTCCTTAAGGCAACTATTTCTGCTTCAAGTTTTGAGCATCTATCCATCTCAAATTGCAATTTAGATTTCATGACATCCTCAATTATTTTAAGCTCTTCTACATGAACTTTTAGTCCTACTAACACCTTATTGGAATCTTAAAATTCTTGTGTTAATATGTTAGTCTCCTTTTGAGCATTCCTTTTTAGCTTCTTGTTTTCTCTCTCAAGATCTTCATATTTGTCTCTTAGTTCATCAAGATTTTCAAGAGCACTAATTAGTTCTCCTTCATATGAGTCCTTGATTAGTGCATCTTCCTAATCCTTAGTTTCTTTATCCATGAATATAAATTATCTTCTATTATATCTTATTACAATGGAATGGCCTTGAACCTCTTCTGAAAAATCACTAGCATTAGATAGTTCACTTTCTTCATTGATGTACAAGCTCTTCTTTCCAAAGTTCTTTCTTTTAGGATAGAATTCTTCCTTCTTTCTACTATCTTTTCTACCATATGGACACTTTGAAGCAAAATGACCTATTGTACCATAGTTAAAAAAATTAAGAGGGAGCATACCTTTATACTTGTCAGATCCTCTTCTTAGCCTTCTTATGAAATTTGCTTCTTCCTCATTAGTTTCTTTATAATTAGATGCAATGACAAAAACTTTTTCTTTTTTATCAACTTCATCTTTTTATTTCTTGACAACCTTAAATGCAACTTCTCTCCTAGATGATTTAGCACTTGGCATTCTCATCTCATGTGCAGTAATTATTCCATGCACCTCATCAAGAGTAAGTTTATAAATTTCTCTTCCTTCTTCACTAGCAGAAATCATGGCATCATATTTAGTTGTCATGGACCTAAGAACTTTCAACGCAACATCTTCTTCTTTTAGATATACACCATATCATTTAATGGCATTTACCACATCACCAACTCTCTAAAGATAGTCTACAATCTTCTCTTCTTCGGTCATCATCAAGCCTTCAAATTTTTCTCTCAACACTTGTAACTTTTCCAATTTCACTTTGGTGTCACCTTCATAGATTTTCTTAAGTTTTTCCTAGACATCATAAGCAGTTTTACAATGCATAACTTTTCTATGCACAAAGTTAGACAAATTGTTCATAATAATAACCAAGCTTTAATATTGTCCTCATGAATCTTATTTGTAGTAGGATCAATAGGAATAATAGTAGGAATAGTATATTGGGTCACAACACATGCCCAAACTTCAATTCTAAGAGAAACTAAGTATCCTTCCATTAATGAGCTCCATTTAGCATAGTTTGTTCCATCAAACGTAGGTAACTTGTTTGAGCCTTCTTGAGATGCCATTGTGTTCGCCAAACCAAGATCTACCTGAGCTATTTAAGCTTCTCCTAAGGAACCTGGTGCTCTGATGCCAATTGTAAGAACACAATGATCTATTGAGAGCGGGGTGAATTAGTAGATATTAAAATTTTTAGTTCTTAAACCATTTTGTAGATTCAACTTTAACTTCAAATGTGCAAATTGAAATACTAACATATATAATAGCCACAAGCACAAGAGAGATCAACACATAACATAGTATGTACATGAAAAACCTAAGATGGGAAAAACCACGGCGAGAAATGTTGTTAGGATTTACTATCCTAATCCAGCCTCACAATCTTCAAGGTTCATTTACAATGTTTAGGGTTGCAACCCAAGGAAGAAAAAACTCCCTATTTAGAAGCTACAACTTCAAGGATGCTACCACACCTTATTCTAAGCTACAACTTAGTGTGAAATGGAGGCTACAACCTCATACAAATTTTTGTAATATACCATGCATAAAATGGTTCTACAAAACCTGAGATTCATCAATACACCACAAGCTCTTTCTCTCTCTCTTAGTTCTCCCTTACTCCATTGTAACCAATTGCATGAATTTTCAGATTTTTCTTTCTATTACAATTCACCTTCTTCTCCATTTAGACACTCTCTTCATTCTACATATCTTAATAATTCTCCTCATTCAGTTCATATGCATTGAAATCACTATTAGGGTTTTTCCACTTACAGTTCCCACTTCTGTAATTGTTAGAGAATCGAGCCACACACATACTATCTATCTCGTTAGATATCGCCATCCCTCTGCATCAAGCCACATAACCTTTTATTTTGGTGCAAAGATTTTTCTAAAAATAACATTCAGTAAAACCCTAGAATTTGATATGCATTTAATGCATTCTTGCAATCATTTGATTTGATTTTGATCTTGATCACTTATGTAATCTGTTCCACTACCTTTAAGATCAAATATTTATTTAAATAGTCACTGAGGTAGTTGGATAGATTAATTCTTTCTCTTGTGTTGGTTACAACTCGAAACCCTTGTTTACATTTGTCATAGCTATTTCAAATCTCTCCATTTGAACTTTTGCCATCGATTAACTTGTTTGCAACTTGATCCTATGATCAACATTCACTATTGTGACTTTAAACTTTGACCATTGGATAATTGGTCACTTAAACCACCATCCTCGATCTATCATATCATCTTGTCATTAGGACGTGCTTCAAGGTCTTGTTGATTCTCATCCTTCACACTGATGGAGTATCTTATCACCTACATTATCTGATCAATGTTCTTCATCCTGCACCATTGATCATTGCTGACTTTCACCATTAGATCATACACATATATAATAACTGATTTGAAACAATGATACAAAATCAGCCACTAGAAATTTTCCACATGCCACCATATTAATCACTTTCATTACTATCATGTCCCACAATCAACATCATACTCCTATCACCCAGTCGCTAAAAAATCGAACCTCAGAACCTCATGTTGGAGGTTATGAAGTTATGAAAACCTGCGACTCACCAAAAATAGAGAAAACCTATGAAAATCCTTTTGAAATGACTAAGTAACTTTGATGAAAACAACATCTAATACATCATTCCAATGTGGGGTCCACATGCTATCATCACATGTCCACATCATCGCCATGTCACAGCTCAAACCCATCATGTCATGTGTTTGTATCATCATTAAGGTTGGTTTCCACATGGAGTGCTTCCTTACTACTTATCACTCCATTGCTTAGTCACCAAGTTAGGAGGTTTCAAAACTTGAGAAGCCCACGACAAGGTTAGTAAAACTTAGAACCCCATAATACCATTCACTTTCACTGACAATGAGGAGATCGCTAAGTTGGAAGGTTTCAAAACTTGAGAACCCTATTACATAGGTTAGGAAAACATGAAACTCCATGACTCCATTCATTTTCTTCATCCTTAACACTTCATTAGCTAAGTCGCCAATTCAAGAGGTTAAGAAACTTGAGAACCCCGTGACATAGGTTAGGAAAACATTGAACTCCACAACTCCTTACATCTTTGGCCTTAAATTGAGAGCATGAACCAATGAATGAGGAAATTTTCATTGACATCATGATCTTTACAATACTTGTCAGAAAAGCTCTTGAGAAACCCAATAATTATTCAAAAAATATCCCTTACATGATTTTCACTTTTGACATCATTGACAACAATAGTCCAACAAACCCCTAAACAACCCTATCATTTTTTCCCATCTCTATTTGTGCAAGTTGTTGATTTGGAGCATTGCAAGAGGCTTCATATATTTGGACCTCTTGTAAGTTCTTTCTCATCTTTTCCATCTTGTCATCCCATTTTGTTTAATCTATTCATGCTAGTGTTTTTTATGTTATTTATATTATTTCTATTATTTTTTTAGATTAGAATAATCTTCAAATTTTATTCTCTAAACTGTTAGTAGAGTCATTGATTTTTTTTCAACAAGTTTTGTTTTTCAAACCATACAAGACTAGAACACACCATAGGGACATCTATGTGCTACACTATCATCCTTAGCCAAAAGCTAGTTAGCTTTCTCATGAGACCTCTAAAGTCTATTCTTTCAATCTCTAAAGTTGTTATCTCTCAAATCGTCATAAAACATAAAATATAATCAAATATCTCTTGTCCTTCTACCCTTTTCACCTAATATTTTTCTCTTGAGGTAGTTGAGGACCATTTGCTCCTTGTAGACTCTTCTTGTTTTGAGATTTGAGGGTAGAAAATATCCTCTACATTTTGGTGAACCCAACATGAACCTATTCTTAACTTTATCTTTTATGTTATTTATATTATTTCAATTATTTTGTTAGATTAGAATAATCTTCAAATTTTAGTCTCTAAACTATTAGTAGAATCGTTGATTTTTTGTCAACAAGTTTTGTTTTTCGAACCATACAAGACTAGAACACACCATAGGGACATCTATGTGATGCACTATCATCCTTAGCCAAAAGCTAGTTAGCTTTCTCATGAGACCTCTAAGGTCTGTTCTTTCAATCTCTAAAGTTGTTATCTCTCAAATCATCATAAAACATAAAATATAATCAAATCTCTCTTGTCCTTCTACCCTTTTCACCTAAGATTTTTCTCTTGAGGTAGTTGAGGACCATTTTCTCCTTCTAGACTCTTCTTGTTTTGAGATTTGAGGGTAGAAAATATCCTCTAAATTTTGGTGAACCCAATGTGAACCTATTCTTAACTTTATTTTTTTGTTGAAAAATTCTCTTCTCTCTTGTTGGGATGTGTATTGGATAAATTTTTGTGATACTTCAAGTATGGGTTTCATGACCTAGTCCCTACCTTCAGAAACATGGTAAGGAGGAGTTATTAACATCTAGATATGGGTTCTACAAGGAAGTTTATTCCTCCCCATTTAGGTCTTGATTTTGAGGAATTCACTATAGGGGTGATACTTTTTTTGAGCCTCCTTTTGAATTTGTTTAGCCATCAATAGAAGTCCATGCAGATTCTCAACTGATAACTCCTTCTAACTCTTCGAGTGCCCTATCTTGTGAATCTTCTCTCTAGGTTTTTGTTGAGTAAATCTAGTATTTGGAAGAGAGACTTAAAGAGTTTGAATATTATTTAACCAAAGTAGACACATACACTCAATTTTCTCCTCTTGTTAATAATTTGATAAATCTACTTACCTCAGATCATAGAGGTCTAGAGTTAATTTTATGGATTTATAACATAGTGTAAACCCACGTCCCCTCTTACACTTCTCTCTTGGCTAACCTTGAAGACATCCAACTAGATATCACTGGCCACTAGTTGTATGTCTTGATGCCAGGAGTGTCTATGCATATGGTATACACTAGCCCTTTTGTTACTACTACTAATGATACAAATTTCATACCCTTAGGTGTTCATGGGATCACAATGAATTGTGTACCTATGGGATTTTAAGTCCCTACATCTAAGACCTAAAACACCACCACCTCAACTAGCAAGGCTCCATCAACCAATCCCATCCATAATGCTTTGTTGCAAAACATGAGATGAATGCAATTACAATTGGCTAACCTATCCAACTCCACCTCTCAATCTACATTACAATTGTATTATCATCACATTCCTTTATCCCTTTCCATTCTAAATGATCCCATCCCCAAGGGCTAGAAATATCAAAGTTTGATAAGTACAATGGTAGAGGTGACCCTCAAAATGCATGTCTTGTCATTCACTGCCATGTATATCAATTTCATTTATCAAGATGCCTTTCTAGAAAAGCTATTCCTACAATCCCTTAAGGATGCTATGTTGGAATGGTTTTTCTCACTCCCTAAAAACTCCATCTTTTCTTTTGATCAATTGGTTAATAAATTCCTACAATAGTCTCAGGTGAACATTAGGCTAAAGATCACCTTCACTGATCTCATTTGTTGCAAGCAGGGACCCCATGAAATGGTAACTAATTTCATTTCTTGATACCAATGTCTGTTCTTCCAAATTCTTCATGCCCTACCGAATGTTAAAATTTAGCATGTGTTTGTTAGAAACCTACTATTAGCATTAAGAGAGAAATTTATCCTAATGAAATACCCTTTTGTTTCTCATCTGTGTGTTGCACCATGAGAATACTAGTAGGCAGTGATGTAGTACAAGGATTCCTCCTTGCCCTCCCATCTAGATAATCAATTAGTCATGGTTGTTTTTGGAGAATAAAAAAAGAACAAGTTAGTAGTGAACATAGTATCTATTCCTACCAAAAATAACTCTAGAGAACAAAATAGAATCTTCATGAAATTATATTAGTCCTACATGAATGTTCTTAAAAAATTGTTAAAATATGGTTTGATCTCCCTCCCATAAATAATATTGTTGTTCAAGCCCTTTCCAAACTTGTATGACACATAGAAATTCTATCAATACCACTAAGTATCTGGTCATGATATGAAGTGATGTGTGCATATTAGGCATGTCATCCAAGACCACATTAATAACAACATGATTCAACTTTATGGTAAGAAAAGAAATGAAGTAAATTTGTAGCCAAGCCTAATAGCCAATTGTGGATATGCATAGATCCTTTCCCTTCTCATTCTATTGATATAATCATTTTTTCTTCTTCATCTTCCAATCCCAGCCCATTCGAATATGTGAGCATGGTTTTTTTTCACTCATATTCCTCCTTTAGGTCATGTGGATAAAGTGCTCGTATAAAATTCACACCACATGACATTCCTCTTGGCAAGGAACATTCTTAATTATACATACTAGCTCAAGGCAATGATAACATCATGATTATTGACCCTACTAGATGAGTCAGTGCCATTATAGAAGAGCCCCTCTTTATAAATAATCTACATAAGGAGAAGTGTGAGGAGTCTTAGAATATGCTCCAAAATCATGATGATATTTTTTCCTACCTATTGGCTTTATCTCTCTATTAGTCCTTGATGGGCCTAAATCTCTTGATGTCTCATTTTTTGTGATACCTCAAATTGACATGTTCAAGGTTAGACTAGGCATTCCATGGCTAGTCTCCATGAAAATGATTGCCTTAGTTATCCATAGGTGTTTGAAATTTCCTCATAATGGAATGGTGAATACTATCTCGGAAACTTAATATAAACCACTCATGTTGTGTGGGACTTTTCCTTGGAACATTTTTGGTGTACTCTAGTCATACCTTTACCACCTCATAGGGACTTACTCTACAAGGCATAGTTTAGGTACAAGACAGGAGGTTCAATCTTTAATGATTCTTTCCCACCTTCTTGTCATGAAATCTCTATGAACGCCTTCATACATGCACAAAAACATGTCTTGTCCTCTACACCTTCAAAGGCTAAGAATAAGCAAGATCTTTCCTACGGGACTTCCCTTTCTTCTTCTTCTTCTACAACTTGACAACCCTCAACGGTTTCCTTGGTTCCTTCTAAGTTATGCTTGGCACAAGAAAAGGAAGGATGCCCATGTTGTGGAAGTATAAGCCTCAAGTCTTCTAACTCTCGATCTTACCCATAGTTCCCCAACCCACCCCTTATGGTATTAGAAAATACAAATCTGAAGTTGGTCTTTCTTCTATTGTACCAAAGTCTCAACTCGCAAGGCCTCCACTAATGCCTCCACCTACTCCAAAAGAAGACAAAGGAAAGGGTCGCACAATCAAGACCCCTTTATTTTTTTATGTGCCTCTTCCTCCTGTTCCTACTCGAGATTCTTCTCTTCCACTAACAATGGCTACCAAGACTAATCCTTTGGTAGAATAGGATCCCCCAAAGTCTTCTCAGGCTACCCTCCTTGTTGTGTATAGTAGTCACAACTAGATTGTATGAGAGCATAAATAACACTGACAAGCATTGGCTCAAGAGCATGAGGCCTCATAGAAGATAGAAGGGGATACTTTTTCTTCTATATTTTTTTCTACTTCTATTCCTCCTATCTATGTTCCTTCATTTGTTTCCATCACCTATATCATTCTTCTAGATTCCTGAAAAAAATCATGATGAACCTCACCCTAAGTGGGTACAAGTGTTCATTCCTCCCTCTTTAGAGCCTCCTTTGATTACCTATTTATTAGATCTTCATCCTTTACTTAAGCCCATGGAAATGCCTCATACAAATTTTGTGTCTATTGTGGTTCCTTCTCCTTCTCCTTCCTCTAATTTTGATGTGAGGATCCTATGACCTCTCAAGTACAAATTTGAGAATTTCCTCTCTATAGGATAGTTCTAAGATTTTTTTTCTTCTTCATCTTGTTCTACTCTGGCACACACCATCCTTGTGATGGATATATTTCCTCCTTTCCAAGATTTTGTCACTACCCCTCTTCCTGAGATTTGAATGACTCTCTAATTTATGCACCTCCTTTTTTTTAGTCACATCACTTCACTATGGAGAAGTGCATGTTCGACTTGATGGAGGACATCCTTAATCTATTGTCTATCTTTGATCCATGAGAATCCATGTTGATATAAGATAGTTTTGTAGCTCTCTTCTACTTTAATTGAGTCAAAATCATGTTAAAAAACTTAAAAAGGTCCTTTAATACAAGCTTCAAGGTTCTTTGTCTCTTTTTTATTATGAACCTTAGCCATACAAGCAATCCTAAATCTCTAGCTAAAGTATCTTTTCCAAGCATTTTGGGGGGAGTATTTTTTCTTGGAGGACTAGTGAGTGGAGGATATGGGATTTCTTTGAGGTAGTTTTGGAAGGAGAGGGTGAAGGAGCTAGTAGATGTGTTGGTGTATGAGACTACTCCTTAAAAGATAATCCAACACCATTGATGGTTTCTCTTTCTAGATTTTTGCAAGTATTTTTATCTCTTATTGGATTTTTTCTTCTTTTAGAACCTCAATTACCATTTGGGCCTCCCCAATTGGCATCTATAGAACATATTATTTGGGGGATGGGGGAGAATGAATTCAAAATTTTGGAGGGGAGGAGGGAGTAGAAGGAACTAGAGATTGGATTATAGGGCTACCTATGTTACCTAAGCCACCTCCTTAGTTTCCTATTAGATTATTGTTTCTCGTTTCCTTTCTCTTATCAACAATGGTTCCTCTATTGACTACTTTTCTTCTTCCATAGGCATAGACACTACTATATGATGAACATATTGTTCCTTCATATTATTGTCCCTCCTTTGTCAAAAATAGATAATAATTTCCCTAATTTTGTTTATACCTAAGTAATTTGAGGGGTTGCCTAAGAAATATTATGTTTCTATGGATGAGGATCATCTATTGATAAAAAATAAAATTCCCATTTTTTTTTCCTTGCCATTATAAATTCCTTTCTTCAATAGAATTATTTTAGGCCTTGACTAGTTAATTCTCTCTATTGAACACAATGCAATGCTGAGAGGGGGGTGAATCAACATATATTAAAATTAATAATTCCAATTTGTAGATTAAATATATCATCATAAAATGAAAGAATATTAAAAATGAAATCATGAATCACATGATGGAATTGATAATTTTACATGGAAAACCTAATGAGTAATGGTGAGGATTAACTCAGAATATTTGTAGCTCACTGCTAACAAGAATTACAAAAATGTTTAAGGCTCATTTCCTATGGACTTGCAGACTAAGTTGTACAACCTTAGGGTGAGATACAAAGGACTTGATGAGACTCACTATCTCAAAGAAGGATACATGAAATTTATAATGAGAAATACAAATATGAACTACTATGAAGAAGCATCCAAATTATGTTGATGTTGAGATCCCTTTTTTGCATAATTAACCCTTCACACAAACTTCACACACTTCATTTTACACAAGCTACTCTACCACACCTCTTTTAATAAAAAAAATTCATAAATTAATTGATCTTCTATATATATCCTCTACAACAACACAAACCTCAATTAGGTTGGCTCTAATATAACCTTTTAGAGGAAACATATGATATCACAATGGTCAACTCCAAAAATATATAATATTGGAAGAAAAAAAATTATAGATTGACACAAGGAATTATAGGACCCAAACACATCATAACACATCATACAAAATAAAATTAATTAATTAGGATCAACTGCTAATGGGGAAACAAGTTTTTCAGTGAAAATAATGACAATACCACCAAAACTACCATCTGTACAAATTTACACCACTAGGGAGAGATCAAAACCAACATTTGGATCATGATGCAAGCATTGTAGTACATTCAAAATATCTCCACAACTTTATTATGAATAAAATTATCATCATATGCTACTACAAGAGGAGAAACCCACTAAATATAGAAGAACAAAGCATTCCAGATAAATTGTAGCAAACTATTATTTTAAAACTGATCTTGTGGACCATTAAAACACTCGAGACTTGCAAGGAAGAATTAATATACCTATGTGAACATATACCTAAGTTTACACAAACACATCTACCTCATCAAAGGACTAGAGAGCATCCCAATAGTCCTTTATCAATATTTTATACTTTTAGAGCACAAACCAGAAAACTATTACTTGCAACTTTCACTATAGAAGGTGTGATGAATTAAAACCTTGGGTATGCATTGTAAATTCCTTAGCTAATCTTTTGCAACTTATCTCAATGTGTGGTACACTAAAAAATAATTATGTCAATGTAGATGAATTACATATATGAAAAAGCTAGTGTACCTACTTCTACAACATACATGGACATCAGATTGATACCATTTCAACCACATAATTTACTACTAACTATATTACCTACAATTTCCCTATCTTTAGAGTTTATATAACCTTCAACATTCGCATTTGGCATCAATGAAAAAACTTATTGCCAATTATCTCCCCCTTTTTCATTGATGGCAACACACATATGCATGTCCCCCCTTTTACATCAATGAAAAGAGCATTATAAATTCTATTTATAATATCCCAAAAATTTTATGAGCTCCCCCTTACTATATATACTCACCCTAAGATGGAGATGCCTCAAAATTCATGCTATGTATAGAAAAAAACCCAAAAAGGTGTTGTAATACTCTGCCAAATTCATACAAAGATTAAAATTGTTTCAATTACAAATTTGTACCTTAGAAGGTAGGATTTTCTTGTGAATTTATTTGAGTTGCACCAAGGTTGCAACCTAGTTTTTTTGTAGAGACAAGAAAATGATTATGAAACTCAAATTTTATACACAAATTCTCTTCTTCATCTATACTGCATGGAACCTTCATCCTCAAAATGGTCTTTTCTAGATCCACAAATATCCCAAAAAGTGAAGCCACTCTCAAGTTGATTACTTCCCTCAACTAATCAAACTATCTCTTTAGTTCATCTCTTTGATCTTGAAGCAAGGACATCTACACATGAAGGTTTTCCAATTGCACTCTAGTGGATCCATCTTTATCTTTTGATACATCACAGATCCTATTCATTTGAGTGATTTTTGAATCAATGGAGTCAATATGATCCTTGATACTCTTGGTGGAAATAGACCATTTCAAAAAAATCTAGTGTAAATCAATAGCTTCATCCACAACCTTTTTGAACATTTCTAAATTTTATTGCAATTTATTGTGTGTAGTAGCACACCAGTATGATACTTTAGCCATTCCTTTATCATTTTCTTTTCTCAAATACTCTTTCTCTACCTTTTTCTCAATATATGAAGAATGTTCCTTAAAATAATTCATTAACAACTTCATTTTATGCTCTAGAGGTAGAGGAATCTATTTTTACCTCTAGTAAACCTTCTTGAATTATCTCTACAACATCATCTATCATTTTAATCTTCTTTAGTTGTTCTTGTAAAATTTCTTGTCTTGTTAAAGCATGCAAGATGTCACCAAGATAATGTTAGGATTTAGGTGACATCAACCTTGTAAATCCATTAATTAATTATTTTCCTAATGTCTTTCGTAAATTACCCATAAGAGGTGAAACCATTTAACCAATGGTGTTGAAAGAGCTCATGTAAAGACAAAGTTATTGTTATTGTTTTTCTTCTGGGAAAAAGAAAAAATATCTAGGTGTCCCATTTTGAATCTCCTATTTTTGGACGGTTATAAAATCCATCATAATTTGTAATGAGTGTCTATGATACTATGACAACTACATGACAATGTTTATGATAGCATTTGTTATAGATTCCTTCCCTAAGTTCCCATGCATGAGAGATGTCTTATTATAGTTGTAAGAGCATCTGTAAGTTGTTATTTTGGGTGGATTTTGTGGTTTCAAGGAGGTACCCATGGGTTTTTCCATGTGGTTTTGTTTCATGTTGTTTAGTGATACCATTGCAATATTCATCCCCACAAGTTTCTATAAAATGGGGCCTTGAGCTAGAGTTATTCATTGAGTTGTGTAGGTAATAGGGTGCTACCAGACTCTACAAATTTATTAAGAGAGGTGTATTTCTATTGTAATCTCTCTTGGATTAGTAATACACTTTCCTCTCTCTTTTGTGGTGGAGTTTTTTACCTTGTGGGTTTCTCAACGTAAATCTGGTGTCATGTGTTATGGTTTTCTAATTCTTTCTTTAATTTTGCAATCACATACTTTTATGGGTTAATCTTTTGTTTAAGATTTACAATTTAAAATTGATTAAAGTTCATATTGCAATATTTCTTCACCATTTTTTACAAAATTTGGTATGAAAGCTAATGATTCTATTAAGAAAGGGAAACTATTCTCTTGAGTGTAGATTTGTGAAAGATTGTAATCCATGGCTTATACCTATCATTTAGATATTAATAAGTTCAATGGAACTAGTTACAAGATGTGGAAGTTGAATATGGAGGATTCCTTAAAGAGAGAGATTAGTGGTTGGTAGTTTCAATTGAAAATAAACCAAAAAAATGTCTAGTGAAGATTGGAGAAAAATAGATAAGAAGGCATAAGGAACCATTTGGTTGTGTCCTATAGATTTTTTCCTCCTAAATGTTCTAGAAGAATCTACCACATTCAAGTTGTGGAGGAGGATAGGTTAAATATATCAACCTAAAATTCTAACTAATAAGTTATATTTAAAAAAGAAATTTGTAGTCTTTAAAAATGAAGGATGATGATTCTATTAAAAAACAATTAAATGCTTTTAATATTATTATAAGTTAGCTCACATTTGTTGTAAGACACCACCTCATAGGTACTTAATAAAATCCTAATTTGTTACATGCCTTTCTTGAGTTGATGATTAGATATATTATGGATGATAAATAAGGTGATCTTTTGGTGATTTTCACTACCATGAAGGTGGAATGCACTCATATATTGTGAAAAGCTAATTTAAATTTTAAATGGATTATTATATAGCTAAAGTATAAAGTATTTAGTTAACAAATTTATGTGATCAAATTGTTACTTATGATTGTATTGGTATTGTGCAGGAAGGTAACAGTGTTAGCATGGGAAGGGTGAACCATCGAGAGAAAATTAAAAGACTCTTCTAGAGGGTATAAATTTTACCCCCTTTTAGAGATTAGAAAGAAATAAAGTTAACATGTTGAAGTGGTGAGGGTTGATATTAAAGGGATAATTTACTTTGGAGTTGAGAGGGTATTTGATAATGTTTCATGTGGGTGTAAGTGGGGTTAGGGGTTAGGAACCCTTATCCAAGTTTGAATTTCGGATGGGTCCTTAAATGGGCCTTTAAAGAGGGTTGTTGGTCAATTTCCTTGGTTGGGATGCAAAAAGAAACCCCCTAGGGTCTATACCATAGTGGTAGGGGTCAAGTGGGCATATAATAGTGCCCCAAGGATATGATTTGATCCCTGAAAAGTCCTCATAATGGAAAGTAACGAGTTTTGAAGAAAGGATGGGATGGAAAGATGGAGGGGTTGTCCAAGTGCCTATTTCCTCTTTAATATGGAAAAGAATCTAATTAATGGAGGTAGGTACACTCCACACTTCCCCATCCAAAAAGGGTTGCAAGTTGAAAAATGCTATATATCTTGGAGAGGAAGGAAGAGGAGGCTGATACCCACTTCTCCTTTTGGAGAATTCTGGTTGGAATTGCAAAGGCATGAGGAGGAGAGGAGTTCTTCTTCTTAAGAGATAATGCTCAAGATAGCTTGGCTTGGAGAGGAAATGATGATAGGAGTTTTAACCCTCTCATTGAAGTAAAAAGATAAGTTTCCCTACTTCCATTCTCCTTTGTTTAGTTGTTGTAAAAAGATGACATGTTAGCATGGTTCATTGTTGAATATGACAAGTGGAGAAATTTTATATAAGTTAACTTATCTTATGCTATTCTTATCCCTTTTTGTAAAATTTGATAAGGCTCCATTCATCATCTTGGGGCTAAAGTATTTCCTTGCTCGAGGGTATGGCTAGGGCCCTTGAGGCCTCATGATGGCATTATGGTAGGGAGGAGAGCAAGATTATCTCATTGGTGTATTATCAAGTTAAGAAACTTATAATCTAAACCTTGACATGTTTATCAACCTAATTTCTATTGGAATCCCTTGTAAATAACTTATCCTAAAATGTTGCAAAGGTTTTGAAGAATTCACCCTTGTTTTAGTGATTTTATTCTATATACAAATCGTTGGGTTTTATGGAAATAATTGCATTATGTGTAAGGCTGTTGAAAGGAGAAAGGAAAGAGATATACTCCATTTCAAGAAAACTATATAGTTGATTCACTTTGGATTTCAATTAAAAAAAAAGCCATTTTAATTTTTGCAAAACAGAAATGGTTAAGACATTAAACATATTTTCCTCTTTTCTAGTAAAGCTATTTGTATTTTGTGTTTAAAAAAAAAAATTCACTAAGTACCTGTTCATATCTTGATGAGTAATGCATTTCTACGAAGGAAAAGGAGATAACAATACTTTACATTATTGTCATAGTATCACAATTTCATATCTACAAGAGTAAAATATTGTTTCTTTATGTATATATATAAGGGTCAGATGTTCCCTCAAAAGAAAGTGAACATGAAACTTCTATGTTAAAACTTTATTGTAAAAGAAAACAGGTAGAATAGTATACACGTATACCTAATTACCTCAATTTGAACATGTTATTTTTTTTAAAAATCAAAAAAATGTGATCTAATAAATACATACCAAAGATGGATAAGAGATTATTAATATAAATATTGGAAGGATAATGATATGCTTTGTTTTATTTTAAAATTTAAGAAAACATCAATTTAAAAATGATAATAATATATATATATAAAATAAAATGGAGATAAAATAGAATAAATATTATTGACAATAACAATAACTAGCAAGTGATGGAATTAGTTTCTACTTTATTTCCATGAATTTTACAGAAGCTCCAAGGATTACACTCAAAGGATTATAAAATGGAAGAACAATAATCCAATATTTTTCTTTAGATAGGAGTACTATCGCTGGATGAAATCTTTGCAAACTTCCACCACCTCTAAATAAAATCCCTGTAGTGGATAAATGAAGAAATCTAGAAACCTTGGCTGGAAAAACAATAACGAGTATGAGAAATGGTCTATGTTGAGGCAATGATAGAGATATGAGTTAGTGATTATCAGTCCTCCCTTGCATAGAGGGCACAACTTATTAAGGAGGGTTGCTATGCTTTGTGATAACCCTCAGAATCCTAAATACAAGTAAATGAAGAGGCCATTGTTGTATCATTTCCCACATATCCTCATTTTCATACTTCTAGATCTCTTGGTTGCAATGTAAAAGTAGAAGCAAAGCAAACACTGGAAAGATTGTCACTAGTACCTCTACCATGTATGGTAATGCAACATAGAAACTAGGAGAAAACATTAAGTTTATGTACTATTTGCCTCTTTGAGCTAGTATTTTTCACTCTAGATTTTAGTTTGTAGGCTACTAAGTGAAAATTTTAGGCATGACACTTGGTATCAGAGCCTAGGTTGCAACTCTAGGTACTCTAGGAATAAGATGGGTCTTAGCTATTATGTATGTGGTCAACAAGTGAATAACATTGCAGCAATGGAATTTCAAAATTTCTACAATCCAATAAATTTTTAAGGGTCTATTGTTTGTGGGAACATTGGAATCTCATTACAATTAACTATTTTTATTAAAACTTATAAAAACACGTGTTAGCCAAACTCTAGCCATTTGTGGTATTTAATTAGTGATATGTGTAGACACATAAAAATGACCTAGGCCTGCAAGCTTCATTTTTTTTACCACTTTTGTCCTAGCATAATTATGAGATTTAATTATGTCCTTGGTCCACATTCAGCTATTAATTAAATAATACATTATTATTTAATTAATTCATGTCTCTTGTATTCTTCATGATTATTAAATAAATAAATTATATTTATTTATTCAATACATCATTAATTGTCTAAGTCTTCCCTTAATTAAATAAATTTCTTAATTTATTTAATTACCCTTCTTCATTTACTTCTTCCTGATTATTAAATAATTCAATTTCATTTATTTATTTAATATGTCATTGTAGACATGCAAAATTTGTATCATGTAGTTAATTAGGTCCATTCATCAACATTAATTTCATTTCTAAGGTTATTCATTTAATAATGGGTAAAAAAACCCCTAAACATCATCTAAGCTAATCTAATCCTAATTAGCCTAATCTAACCACCCATCACATCCTCTATCTTTTACCACTTGCACCAATAAATCATCTTAACTCATTTATAAATTCATCATTTTCTTTCAACTTAGCAAAAAAAAAAAATGGAATATGAAGACAAGTTGACTTGTCCCTACTTCATGTCCCCCACTCAACATTTATAAAATTTATTTGCAACAAATTTATTTCATGTCCTCCCACTCAACATTTATAACATTTATTTGTCCTTCCACTCAACATTTTTTTAACATTTATTTCACAACCTATGACAAGTTGACAAGTGGCTCCATTTGATTGGCTAAATCATTATCCCACATTGATCTATTTTGAGCTCTCTTCCAACTTGAAAATATATAAATAGAGGGCTTATTCTTCAACAAGGACACACACAACTCATGCAATAACCGAAGTATCCTCTCCCCTTGCGTAGTAATGCGATCTTGGGTGCAAGAGAAATGATTATTGAGCTAAGTTGCACACACAACTCATGCAATAACTGAAGTATCCTCTCCCCTTGCATAGTAATGTGATCTTGGGTGTAAGAGAAATGATTATTGCGCTAAGTTGCATCCACAACTCATGCAAATTTACTCTCTTTAACGGAGAGCTAATTTTGTCCACTCTTCATGATATCTTCATATCAATTTCATCATCGAGCTTAACAAAGGATTGGGAAAGGGCTATTTTCCACAAGTTATCATGCAGGTTTATCATTGGAGCTTGGAGCATTCTTGGAGTCTTATAGATAGTTTTTATATCATGTTTTGCATCATGTTTACATCTTAGATTAATGTATTGCATCATAGTTACATTTTAGATTACTTCATTTTAAGTTTACATTTAAGCATATGTAGAATCATGCATAGAATCATTTAGTTCAATACCATAGCATCCACCTCCACTTTTTCATCAACATCATCCTTCATCCATCATCATTGTTTTCCCATAGTTTCATGTAGGAATATAGTTGGCTTGCATGTCGAATATCAATCTCGTTTCTTAAGTGTCATTCTAATAGCCTTTGTGCACATAGAAATCTAAGGGCCAAAAAGGTTTAAAAGAATCATTTAGGAATAGAGGACAATGAGATGTTCTTGGAAGATTTATCTTTATTGCAACTTAGAATAGTTTTACTTTGCTTTGAGTCTTTCAATATAAATCATTTCATTAAGGTTTGTGTTGATAATATCTTTGCATATTTAACACACACACAAAATACCACCCACCGTGGGGCCTATGCCCCATTTTTAACATTTACTTGCAGGTTTTTTGATAGGTTTTTTCTTTTCAGAATCCATATTTCCATTGAACATTCCCATTTTAGCACTTTCATGGCTTTCTTTAGCGCATGCAGAATTTCTAACGAAATTTTTGCAGTGCATATGTAGAATATTTTAGTGCTTACAATTTGTAATTAAACAAAGTTCTAAGTCTGACGCCTTCCACAGATAGAACTTTCTCTGGTAAAAAAGAAGTAATCCTAGGATAGGCATGGAATTTAAAATGAAGCAATCTAGGATAGTAACCACACAATGATCTTGCAGTTAAAATTGAACTTGTTTTTGTGAAGCAACATCTTCACTTAGATTAGATCATTGTGATTTGGGTTTTAAAAAGAACATTTGTTTGCTTTGTCTTTGGCAATAGGTCTATGCTCTCCCCTTAACTGGGTGATCAAAATACCATACTTTCCTTTTCAATTTCATGCAAATTTATTGCTTTACTACATCCTTTAGAGGGCCTGCTCTCGTGGGAAAAAGTACTAACCCAAAAGGAATGACTCAAGTTGGTTCAAGCCAAAGCCAAGCTATTCCGCCCCACTATAAAATTTAAAGCAAATTTGGGGAAACCATCTTTTTTCGGTAGTGTGCAAGATAACCATCCCCAAAGCCTTTGTTCTAAAGGTTGGAAGGTCTCTTGAGGGATTTTATTATTGCCACACCGAATGGAAATCCTTACTAAGAACCTAGTGTAGTAGCCATTGAGAGTCAGTTTCCAAACATCGTAATAATCACAGTGCAAGGGGAGGAAAGAATCTACCGCCAAGACACTCACCATATAATTTCCAAGGACTGTTTCCTTAGGGGATTCAGTATCCACTTCTATTACTTTGAGTATGCGCCTAGAAAAGAAAAAAATGCAGGTGCCCATTGGGGGGTGACACAACTGTGTGAGTCGACGCAGTTCTAAGGTGTGGGCTATTGATTACTAGGATGACCTACTTGAGTACTAAGAGTGAGTCTACCTGAATTGTCTTTCATGTGCTAAACCTATGAAAACACTTGTTGAAAAATATTCTTTTTGATCATACACTTGATGTTTAGTAAAGGGTTTTAAAAACAACTATTTCCAGAATGTTTGTTGTGTCTTCCATCACATTAACTCAGATAAAAGATCATCCAAAATGAACATGCAAAAATTCAACTGCAAACTGTTCTCAACTGTTCGAAAAATTGTCTTGGAAAATTATTTTAGCACATCTAGGGAGTGTCTTAGCACATTTGATTGTTTCTCTAGCACATATGCCTATTTCTACAGTGCATATAGGACAGAGTAGTGCATCTATCATTTTCCAAAATTTTCACTTTTGACAAATTTGAGTTTATAAAATCCTTGGTCTAGTAGCATCTCAAAATTTCTCTCATGCTTAGAGAGTGGAAATAAACCAAGTTTGTTAGGAAATTGATTTCCAATAGGATCAAGAAGCTTAAGAAACGTCTAGGTTACAAGAAAAATTTGCAACGAACAAAATTTTTGTTTAAAAGTTGAAACGATTTGCTCCACTATCATGAGTTTCTCCATAGGTACCAATATTTTGCTAGGGGTTTCACTGATGAGTACGCTGTAGAGAATTTATATTCACAAGCCTATTTTTAGAGAAGATCTCTATCTCCACAACACAATCACAATCAGCCTCTCAACTCTTATTATCTACCACAAACCTCAATTGAATATCCCACTCATCCCAGCCAAATCATTCACCGATCTTGAAAACAAACTAGGCTATTTGATACACTTATCATTTTTTTGAGACCAGGATCAAATCTCAAAAAGTGCATCTTTTCAAACAAGTTTTTGATTATTGATTCAACTTCTCCAATAGGATTCTGATATCCTTTCATCTTGGAGGCCACAATCAAGAATTAAGAACATCCTTGATCATATCCTAAGATTTTCATCTTATCAGATCAAGACATCATCATTTGTGAACTTCTAAAAATTGTGATCTAAGTTTAGAAGAACATTTCAAAAGCATATGCCCATTGTCACAAGTTTCCAAAAAAAAAACACAAGAAAGAAGATGAAAGAAGAGATCCACTTTACAACATGGGTGATAAGGAAGAAAATCCTTTTCATAGGTTTCATACTGGGAATAGTTAAAATGATGAAATAACCAATGAAATGACTCAAGAAGTTGAATAGGATCCCCAATTTCACATAATTTTGGACAAGATCTTAGAGCGAGATAAAGAAGGCTACTTTATTTTTTTGGAAAACCAAGGTGCCAAATTTCCCTCTAACTACAATATGGAGAAAATTGCAGAAGATCCTGAAATGACTAAAACTCCATTAAATGATCTTAGTAGTCTTCCCCAACAAATAAGAGCACTCCAAAGGAAAATCAAGGAAATACAAGGGGGCACAACTATGAAGTCCTTTGATGGAAATATGAATGTAACCTCTTCTCCTCCAAAATAAACATCATCCAAATTCAATGTTTTTGAATTTTTGCAAAGGTTAAATGAGAAGCCCAAATCTAAGCCATCAAATAAAATTGACCAATCCTGTCATGTCATGCATTTATCATCCCCCATAATTCAAAATTAACCTCACGATTCTTTCACCCAAGATAACGATTCCATTCAATCACCTTCTTCTATCATGTCCTCTACATCCAATGATTCATTTCAATCTACACATCTCGATCAAAATAGTCTACAAACCCTTCCTATCTTTGATCAAGATCCCATCTCTCGAGAACCATATGATGATCCCCTCCTTTCATTATTCACCCATGGTAATCCTCTTCCATCTCAAGAACAAAATGTTCTTCCAAGTTCTTCATCCACCTCATTCAATGAATCCATACTCTCTTATGATTCCATCACATCCTAAGAGAAGAACAATTCTTCCATCCTATCCAAAGATTCCCTTCCATCTGATGATCAAGCTACTCCATCTCCTTCATCTAACAATTATTTTCCTAGTCAAGATCAAAGTATCCCATAATCCTCATGTCAAGAGCCTCTCACACCTCTTCAATCCATCCATAAACCCCACAGCTATAAATTAGGATCCTCCACCTTTATCCACTCTAGTTTACTTCCAACACCTATCCTTTCATGCATATCATATCCTCCTCAAAATGGACTCGCATATTGTTTCACAAACAATGCATGTCCTATGGGTAAATGAATGTGTTAAATTATGAATTACAAAGGCAAAGGTTTAGGCCTTCATGAGAAAAGTATCCTATAACCCCTTTCTTTCCAAGCACATCCATATTCTCATGGCCTTGGTTATAAACCTCATGCTCAACCTAGGTATCCTAGTCCATCAAACTCTCCATCCATCCTAGGTCCTTATCCTAGTCCATCAAAAACTCCATCTATCCTAGGTCCTTATCCTAGTTCATCAAACCTTCCATCTATCCTTGGTCCTTATCATCCCAACCCTAGCTCATCAACCCTTCCATCCATATTAGGGTCCCACATTTCTCCATCTCCTATTCTTCAAGAACAACAAAGGCACACATCCTTGATCCACTTTCAAAATTCTTCCTTCATTAACTCATCCATCATAACTCCACATCGTTCATCTCAATACACTCCTTCCATTTCTTTTGGAAGAAATTTGGGTGCCAAATGTCAAAAGCTTCAATATAAAACTCCACATGTGTCAAAGGATCAACATGTCTCCTTGAAGAGTCATTCAAAAATAAAAGAAAAATTCAGAAGGCCACAAAGGCCCATCAAAGAAAAAGAAAAATTCAAAAGGCCACAAAGGCCCATCAATTCAAAAGAAAAATTTCAAAGACCGCAAAGGTCCATAAATCAAAGAGAAAAATCTCAAAGGCCACAAAGGCCCATAAAGAAAATATCAAAATAAAAAGTCACGTGGATTCCTAAAAGTTTCATAAAAGCAATAAAATCAAAATTGGCATCCAAATTTTCTAATCCAAAAGCTTCTCACCATCTCCCATCTAAAACCATATCACCTTCCAAATCCATTTTTCCTCCATCACTCCATCACCCTTCAAGGTGTGTGTAAATGTTAATCTTGTCATCCTTTCCATCTATCCATCACCAATCCTTCTAGCCTCCTACATCCAATCCCCATTCTCCTCCTTTAATTCAAATATTTGAATAAGGCCTTAGCTTCTACTATCATGCCAGCATTTATAAGTCTAATTCCCATTCCCATGGTCTATTAGAGCACATATTCAAGGGATATTAGTCATGAAACTTGATGCTTAAAACCTTCCTCCATCCCCCTTTCATGCAAATATTATCTTTCATATCCATCTCCCTATCCATATACTATCTTCCATTTTCCTCTTATCATTCATGGTCATTTTCACCTTTGATCTTGATAGGGTTAATGATCTTCTTGAAAATCATGCATCTTATCCTATTCACTTCATCCAAATCTTCCATACCATATCCTTTGTCATGCATCATCTCATATATTGTGGGAAACCTTGTTTCTTCAATTGGTCATCACATTCCATCTTAAATGCCTTTGAGAAATAAAAAAAAATCAAAACAACATCAAAATCCAAAAAAAAATCAAACAACATCAAAATAAAATAAAAAGATTAGAAAATGTCATAGGGTGAAAACCTAGCAAATAGGCATCATGTGTGGAATTGAGCATCTACGTGTGCTAATTTAGGTGAAAGAATCTTATCCTATCCATAATAAATCTAGCATTTCATCCATCTCAGCCATAATAGATCCATTCATCTAGGAGCCATTTATCCAATCCATTTTCATGCATCTGCATCCATGATACAAATTATCTTGATCTTGGTAAAAGTTTGGTGCACACTTTATGCTTGCTTATGGAAAATGTCTTGACATGGGTCATTTTCATGGATCCTATCCTATGGAGAATTATCCAAATCAACTTTCTTTATTCAAACACCTTATCTTATTGCAAAATAATCCTTGGAATCCTTTGCGTGCTTACCATATCCATCCATCCATACAACTATCTGAGCATCCGTCCATGGCATTCCATACATTGCTAGACACTGGGGGCAGATATTTACATCTTGCTTCAGGAATAAATATTGATCTATACCCTCCAACTTATGTGGTGATCCGAACATTGGAAAATGTGAAACCAAGTTGGTCAAAGCATTTGTGATCCGAAATTCCAAATCACTAGCCCATGGCATATTTTGACATTCCTTATCAATCTTCATCTTTCAATCAAACATCGATCCAAACAATCAATATCGGTCCCATCTAACACACCCTTCAAACATCACATCAAATCATTTGAACAACTTTTGTTCCAAATCAAGCTTCATCAATCATGATCAATCAAATCCAATCAAAAAATCATCTCAGGATATCCTTGTGTTTCTTAACACTATCCTTACATTGTTGTGTATCCTCAATAATGTTATCATTGTCAGTCCAATCGACATCTCAATCCTTGTGTTGCTTAACACTATCCTTGCATTGTTGTGCATCCTCAACAATGTTATCATCATCAATCTTGATCAATCAAATCCTTGCATTGTTGTGTATCCTCAACAATAGTATCATCATCATCAATCCATCAATCTGATCAATCAACCTTAGCTTGGTTTTTAGCAAAATCCCCAAAACAAATCACTGATATAGTCACACACATCCATATCTAAATCATCAAAATCATGCAAAAAATCCAAAAACATCCAAAACATCAAAATTCAAAAACATTCAAAAAATCACATCAAAATTCAAAAACATTCAAAAAATCACATCAAAATCCAAAAACATTTGAAAAACATCAAAATCCAAAAACATCCAAAAAACACAATTTTTTTTATAAAATCTCAGGAAACCTCAAAACATTTGCAAAATCTTTAAAAATACCAAAAACAACCTCAAAACATAGTAAAACTCCAAAAACATCCAAATATTTGAAAAAATCCATCCACCTCATCTCACTTGCACCCACAATAACACCATCCATAATAAATTGATCGTCACCCTCATCCTTTGGAAAAACAAATAGAAAAAACCACAACAATCAACAAAAGCAAAGCTTCAATCGTAAAATCAAAAGTAAACAACAAACCGTTAAACGCAAAATCAAACTCTTGATCATTTTCAAACATGTTAGTCAACCTTACATCAACAGCCTATCAATCAACTTATCAAACCATCATCATCCTATACAATGCATGTCCTAGGATATATTGTTCCGACAATGGGCATCATTTTGGATATCACCTTGGATTTTTATCCTATCAAAACAAATCCCCTTGGCTAGAGGTATGAAGAACATTGGCTTGTTTGTGTGCTTTATCTTTGTCTTTTGACTTATCTTATTGCGCTCAGTCCAAGGACCTTTCAATGATATCCGAACGAAGGATTTAGAGAGATAGGAATGGGGCAATGATCATTATCCTTTTGTTTGTTGTACTTGTTGGACGTTCTTGTAAAATAACTTGGTGAATACTTTCTTTGTTAGATATGTATAGAAGATGTTTTAGACAGCTTGTTGACTATTGCATTGATTGGTTATACCTTTATATGTTTTGGTTCGAGATGTTTGAAACTTCTAAGGTACATCCTAGCAAGGTTTCCATATGTCAAGTGTGAACAAGAATACTCCTATTTATTTGTCGAGTCAAATTCCATTGGACCAGGTACAACACCATCCTGATCCTTTATACCTTGATGCACCGTGCTTATGTGTGTTATCAAAAATAAGGTAAGTAGTCCTTTTAAAATCCCAATCCTTGATAAGCAAATCATCCAATTTTGATCATCCATTTATCATCATCATTTTTCATCATCATCATCTCTCATAAAGTTGGCTTGTTGGAACCTCTTGTCATCATTTAATTTCTTCTTTCTCTGCACTAACATGCATCCATCATGCATTCATCCTGCATCCACAAACCATCAGCATACCACATATCATTCATATAATACATAATAGGAAACACTAATCATTTCACATGCATTTTCATCATCACAATATAGATCTGTTAGTCTAAGCATCTCATAAAATCATACATTGGCATAATCATAGCATATCACATCATTCATTTCATTCATCTCACATCATATCATCATTTAAGTTGTTTAGGATAATATAGATTTGAGCATCTTAAAATCATCTCATTTGAATAACCATCCAGTTTGAACCTCTTTATCGTGAGATTGATCCTCAAATAGAATCTTTTAGCTCAATCTCTCGAGGGGGAAATGTACTAGTGTACTTCTTTCCACTGTGGCATCCAAAAAAATTAGAAATTTTTTAATTTGGATCGTGGCAAGTTTATTCTTTGAACCAACGCAACAAGTACATTGCTTCAAAGAGGGGGAAAATGTAGACATGCAGATTTTGCATCATGTAGTTAATTAGGTCCCTTCATCAACATTAATTTCATTTCTAAGGTTATTCATTTAATAAATCAAATATTCAAGTCAAATGGGTCAAAAACCCCTAAAAATCATCTAAGCTAATCTAATCCTAATCAGCCTAATCTAACCACCCATCACATCCTCTAGCTTTTCCCACTTGCACCAATAAATCCTTTTAACTCTTTTATAAACTCGTCATTTTCTTTCAACTTCGCAAAAAAAAAAATGGAATATGAAGACAAGTTGACTTGTCCCTACTTCATGTCCCCCACTCAACATTTATAGCATTTATTTGCCCCCCCACTCAACATTTATAGCATTTATTTGCAACAACTTTATTTCATGTCCTCCCACTCAACATTTATAACATTTATTTGTCCTTCCACTCAACATTTTTTTAACATTTATTTCACAACCTATGACAAGTTGAAAATTGGCTCCATTTGATTGGCTAAATCATTATCCCACATTGATCCATTTTGAGCTTTCTTCCAACTTGAAAATCTATAAATAGAGGGCTTATTCTTCAACAAGGACACACACAACTCATGCAATAACTGAAGTATCCTCTCCCCTTGCATAGTAATGCAATCTTGGGTGTAAGAGAAATGATTATTGAGCTAAGTTGCACACAAAACTCATGCAATAACCGAAGTATCCTCTCCCCTTGCATAGTAATGCGATCTTGGGTGTAAGAGAAACGATTATTGCGCTAAGTTGCGTCCACAACTCATGCAAAGTTACTCTCTTCAATGAAGAGCTAATTTTGTCCACTCTTCATGATATCTTCATATCAATTTCATCATTGAGCTTCGCAAAGGATTGGGAAAGGACTATTTTCCACAAGTAAAGTTATCATGCAAGTTTATCATTGGAGCTTGGAGCATTCTTGGAGTCTTATAGATAGTTTTTATATCATGTTTTGCATCATGTTTACATCTTAGATTAATGTATTGCATCATAGTTGCATTTTAGATTACTTCATTTTAAGTTTACATTTGAGCATATGTAGAATCATGCATAGAATCATTTAGTTCAATACCATAGCATCCACCTCCACTTGTTCATCAACATCATCCTTCATCCATCATGGCATTCATCATCATTGTTTTCCCATAGTTTCATGTAGGCATATAGTTGGGTTGCATGTTAAATATCAATCTTGTTTCTTAAGTGTCATTCTAATAGACTTTGTGCACATAGAAATTTGAGGACCAAAAAGGTTTAAAAGAATCATTTAGGAATAGAGGACAATGAGATGTTCTTGGAAGATTTATCTTTATTGCAACTTAGAATAGTTTTACTTTGATTTGAGTCTTTCAATATAAATCGTTTCATTAAGGTTTGTGTTCATAATAAATTTGCATATTTAACACACACACAGTCACTAATCCTCATAGTTAAATAAATTTGTTAATTTATTTAATTATTGATCATATTTGCTAATTTAAATAATTATTTTTAATTATTTTTGTCAAAATTAATATTCCTCTCATTTTAAATAAATGAAATTATTTAAAATGTCATCACATTCTTAACTGACAGACCATTTTAGTAAATAATTTGAAAATCGATTATTTATTATTTCACAAAATCCATATTTTGAATTAATTTGATTTAAAATGCTAATATTTGAATTAATTTAATTCAAAAAGGTAATATTCCTCCAAAAAAATCAAGTAATCGGGCAGATTCTTGATTTTCCTAATCTGATCTTCAGTTCAACTCTTATCTTCTTGATTTTTTGAATCTCACAAATAAGGTAGTCTTTATCTTCTTAATTTTCAAAATTTTTTATTTTCTAATTAAATATTTCATTTATTCTCCACCGCTGATTCAATCGTCTTAGATGACATCTCGACCACTTGTTTAAGGATTTTTCCCTAACCCTGATTAGGGATTGTCAAATTTAATCTCTTCCTCTGAGTTTAGGTCTCTATCAAAAGTCAATCTTGTCCATCCATTCAAAATGGAATTTTCTATAAAATGCTATTTTGCTCTCATTTTTAGATAAGAAACTCACACACTTAGACATTCGACAGAAGTTGTAGCATTTATTTTCATATTCCATTAAGTTTTTGACATATTAGGCATAGGCATTTCAATCATTTGATCATAGGCATTTAGATTCAAAATACTTCAAAGCTTGTGTAGGACTTAGGCTTTCATTTTCAGATTGCTCACACATCGAATCTGAGGGAAACACGTCAACCAACAAGGTAGAAGGTGTTACAAAGGTGAATCATGGAGGTTTCAGTGATTAGCTGGTATAATCATTTTATTTATGTTTGCTTCCATTGTACTTTGTAATTTCTTTGGGTTTCTTTGTCTTTGTTGATTTGCTAACCTCTAATCCATACTTAAAATTAACCCTTAGTTACATTGGTGAACGCGACGTGAATTTAGTTTTTATTATTTCCATATGGATTTTTTGTCCTCTATCATTTTTGTAGGTACAAGTATGAAGCGACGTATTCATCTTTCATCGTGATGCATTTGATGTGTTGCGACACTTTCACTGTCTCAAATACCGCAATCATTCTGTCATGCCTTAATCAAAGTCTTGAAAGCTGCATTTGTATTCTCGAATTGCATTTGAAACACAGAGTGATGCATCTGCTCTATCGTAATGCATTCCCTCTGTCATGACACATTTGCTCTGTGGTGGCACATTTGACTGGTAATATTTTTTGTTTATTTGCATTTGGGTTTTTGTTATTTTCTTTGTTCTTTTTATTCTAGTTTTCTTCTGTATTCTGCCTAGTTAGGTTTTTGTGGTACAAATTTTCATTTGCATCATTTGGCAGTTACTTTTCGTGGGTCAAAGGAAAATATTCAAACTCCTAACTTTTGGTCTTGTAGGTTAGAATGTCAAAGACTGAACACTAAAACATTGTGCCCATCTCTTTTCTTAGATTAGTACACATTTCCTTTTAATGCAATTAAATAGAACATGTTTTCTAATTTGCATGATTATGTTTGCAAAATGGTAGGCGAGTATGCTCTCACCTTGTGAAAACTCGGTGATCAAAAAGCCAGACCCATTTTTTTATATGTTATTACCCTAATGACTTAGTAATCAAAGTATTATCTCCCCTTTCACTTTCGAGAGATCTTGGGTGTAAGGGAAATAGTTACTAACTCTAGAACTTGGGCCTGTTCTAGTGGGAAAAATTACTCACCCCAGGATGACTCAAACTGATAACACCCTAAAACCGAGGGACTTCTAGTTGGTATATAAAAGTGGATTCTTGGGGAAATCCCAAGAATCACGCGTATGGTTCCGACAAGATGGATCTGAAAGGGGACTCTCACCACATGGATCATGCCCTATGAATAGAATGCCCATATTAAACACCATTTGTCTTAGAGTCCAACCTTTTTTGGCTGTTACTTGATATAGTGCAGGTTACAGTATCATGCCCAAAGACACTCACTATTGATCCCCTTGAGTAGAGCTATCAATTCTTGGGAAGTCACTACCCAAAGAATCTAAATTTGGTGTGCTTGAATGACGTTAATGAGCCATGGAGGGGAGCCAATGCCACCAAAATTCTAAGCTATCCGCTTTTGAGAAGGAAAGGTGTTTAGCACCAATCTGGGGTATATCAGTGGGCTATATCAAGTATACAAACCCTTAGCCTATTGGCCTTTTAGGATTGTACTTGTCTTATGTGCGCTTGTTTACACTCAAAACATTGTGCTTGTCAAGTGCATACTAGATTTCTCAAACATTATTCACCACATTTACATCTTTGGACAAAAAATTAACCATTAGACAGATCAAATTTTCCCTCAATACGTCAAGAAGCTCAATTTTAACAAACTATGCCGCATCTGTTGAACTGCATTCAATTTTTTGAGACGCAATTGCATTGTTAAACCACATTTGATCTTTCAAACACTACATCTATCTGCATCGCAACACATATGAACCTTATAGAGCCACATATGCAAAATTAAGTTGCATTTTTCATTCCCAGAGTTGCATTTTCCAAAACTAAACTGCAATTGAAATACCGTGACACATTCGAGGCCTCAAACAACGCATTTTCCTATCACAAGTAAAACCTTGATACAAAGTCAAATTTGAGTCTACACTTTGTGAATATTTTGTCAAACACTGTTTGCAAAGGGATTCCATTAGAAACCAACTTTGAAATTTCTCAAAACTTTCGACCATTAGTTTGCATTCTCGATCATAGGCTTCATATTTTATTTTTTAGTTGCATACATTAGGAATTAGCTTGTCCCTAGGTTTTAATATTTGCATACTTTGGATTAGGCACATCTTAGTACAATTTCAATGTCATTGCTTTCCAAAACTAGGTTATCTTGGACTTAATCATCATTCCTTTTTTTAGTCATTGTCCCTTTTGTGAGATTTTCCAACTCAAAAGTCTAGTTAGGAAAAATCACTAGTCATTTTGGCCTTGTCATCTTGTCATTTTTCAACAAAGTCCTTTAGTAACCGTGATCGAAAACAAAGATTGATCTTAGAAGTGCTTAGGTATCCTTTTCCTAGATTGCATCCTAGGTTTAAACATTGCATATTTTATTCCCAAAAATACAAAAACATTATTCATCCTAGTCGTCATTTTGAACCTAGACCTTGCATAGTGTCATCATTACATTTAGTTGTCATTTTCATTTGAGCAATCTCATTTTATGGTGGAAACTAGACTCCAAAAACATAAATGACAAATGGAAAACTTTTGACAAGACTCCACTTTTTATGTAAATAATCCCATGTATGACCCAAATTGGACTTTTGACGATCCATTTGCCAACAAAAACAATCAACCTCTCATGACAATACCATCCTCATCAAACAGTCCCTTTGAACCACTATTCTTGCATAAGGATGTATACACATAAATACTTGAGGAAAACCTAAAGGTAGCAACACAAGACCTAGAAGCCTCTCAATTCATGGAACAAATGGTCATATATGATAGAGACAGATATTTGGCCATACACTTAAGTCAAGGAGCCAAATTATCTCAATGGTTCGACATTAACACGTTGAGACCAAATCTCTAGACCCCAATGAAAACAACATGCATAACATGTCAAATAATGGTCAACCTCCAAACACTACAAGCAATACTTTCTTTGACACTACAATGACCATGCATGCTACCTCAAACTTTCCAAACAACTCCAATACAATAAACGCTACATCCATTGGAGGATCACAATCTGCCACAGTGCCCAAAATATCCACAACACTGTCACAATCGGCTGGAACCACCCTTGGCTCCTCAACAATGTGGGAAAGTTTCAAATCCTCTATTTACCACTATGGTAAATGCCAAGGGGGCATCATCAAGTCATAACAATCTCCCCTTGACAACTACATCAAGTACCACGAGTACACCTTCGACATATCCTCTCATTGGTATCTCACAAAATCCTTTGGGTGGGGGTAAACGACATATATTTATTCAAGGACAACAAAAAAATGTGAACACGTCAACACTTTCCAATACCATAAAATCCCAAGGACAAAATACGAGTATTCCCCTTGTCCAAAACCAACAATTTGGACAAGGTAGTCAAAACACATAGCCCATGGAATCATTAGCACATCACAATGTTCATGGTCACCATATTCCCCAAGTATCAACACAAATGGCTAGGGGACACATCCTGACATACTCATCCCACATTCATACTCACCAACATATCCCCAATCCAAACTTTCAGTACCAACAACACGCCAATCCGAACACATCATACATGTCACAATAGTCCATCCCTCCACAATTAAACCAATATCCACGCACAACAAATGGGGACCTATGGCATACCAAGCAATTGAATGTATGGGACCACAAATGACCCTATAATAGATGCCTTACAAGAAAAACTAATGGGCCTAGAGAAGACCATACAAAACATACAAATATCTAGCAAGAAATCAGAAGTGTCATATGACCTAAACATATATCCCTTCGACATGAGCTTATACATGCCACCATTTCCTTTGGGATATGTGTCACCAAATTTTACAAAATACAGAGGCAGGACAAACCCCATTGAACATGTTCATGAATTTGCAACCAATTGTATGGATGTTTCATATGAACAAACATACTTGATGAGACTTTTCTCTAAAATTCTGGCAGGTCCTGCCCTTGAATGGTTTTCCACCCAAAAGGATATCCAAACATGGGATGAGCTTAAACAAAAAATATAAAAAATTACGTGTACAACATTGACATGGACACTTCTATTAATAGCTTATGCAATCTCATGCAAGAGGATGCTAGAGAAACATTCATCCCATTCTTTCAAAAATTGAGAAGTCTAGCTAGTTGGTGTCACATCGACATACCCAAAAAGGGAAAAGTGAACATGTTCATTCAAAGACTTCTAGGACCCTTAAAATATTCCTTGCAAGTGCATTTTTGCACAACCTTCACGAACCTAGTCGAAAAAGGTGTCAAGATTGAGAAAGACCTTATCACAAAGGGAGAACTAAGATATAGTCCTAAAAACACAAATGCCAATCCTCCCATCAACAAAAATAAATACTAGGTAAAAAATAAACATGTTACAAATGACGGTGTTGTTGATGCCAAGGATGCAAACACTATGGGCCCTATACTAGCCCTGAAAGGGGTTCAACCACAAAAAAAACCAACAACGATATCGACACCCCCTACCAATGCCCCTTCAAACAACCAAAGTGGCCAAAACAATCAAGGACAATACTGTCAAATGTGACAATTCCCTAGGGGTTGCACATACACTCGGGTGAGCCCATTGAAGAGGTCCTCTAGAAATTCCTATAGAGTGGTGTCATCACACTTCAAGAATCAAAATGATATGACCCAGGACAATTCAAACCAGCATGGTGGGATGATAATGCATTTTGCAATTATCATTGGGTAAAACGACATAAAACCTCTACCTATCGACAACTGAAAAACCTAGTACAAGATCCTATCGAGAGTCATATCATTGAGGTAGGTGGATCATAATTTTCCTCCAATTCAGATCATACTATTCATAAGAACCCATTGCAAGACCATGGATCTAATAGTGTTTCCATGTCAGGTCCACAGACAAACAATATTCACGCTAACTTTTCTCGAGCCAAATATGACTATTCTGGTGGACCCATTATCAATAATGTGCAAACTGACGATGAATACATCAATACCATTACGGTCAAGATAGCACCCCAATGCAATGCTACTACATGAAGTGGCAAGGTCACCATAGCTGGTCTACCTCCCATTAGGCAACCCAAAATCACCATACCTAGTCCATCTCCTAAGTAGTCAGAACCCGCCTTAACCACAAAGTAGTGGCAACTAAAGAGTCAGTTTAACCTTATCGACTAGCTTGGAAAAACTCCCATGCAAATCTCTATACTCGAGTTGTTTCACATTTCTCCCACACATAGGGCTATATTAGATAAAACCCTGCAAGAGTCATCTATTCCAAAGGATATTGATGTCAATCAATTTGAGACCATGGTGAGATACCTCACTATGCCTCACCATGTCACCTTTTTTGATCAAGACTACTCTTCACATAAAACTAACCATAACAATGCATTACACATTGAAACCTTCATCCACAAGCACAAGGTTAGAAGAGTTTTAGTAGATGGAAGAGCAGGATTGAACATATGCTCCTTGAAATTGGTTAAGGCTCTAGGATTTTCTGATGCATGCATAAACCCTATAAAGAGTATAGTGATCAAAGAATATGATGATGAAGAATGATCTTCACGAGGTGTTATATCTCTTCCTATCAGAGTGGGACCAATCATTGTGGATACAACCTATCAGGTCCTAGATCTAGAATTTCCTTACAACATCTTGCTTGATCGCCCATGGATTCATACCTTAAAATTCGTTCCATCCGCATATCACCAATGCTTAAAATTTCCATTTGACGACACAAAAATCACTATATATGGCGACCCTGACCCTTTTCAATACTGTACCAACCTAAAGGGTGTTTCTAAAAACTGAGTGCCTATCAATTGAGAGGCTTCTGAGCCTTTGTCTTACAAATACATTGACCCATCCACACTCCCATCATCTTTCACATCCATTCCGTCCACGTCTTCTGCCACACCACCATCTTCCACAAAACCTAAGGCTGAAACCACTATCAAGATCCAAGACCTAGGCTATGGAGAATTCAAGCTACACATGGCATATAGCATCACAACCATACCCAAGTCTTTGAAGGTTTATGGTTGGCCATGTTTTAGAATGGAACCCAAGGAAATTTTCAAAGTTCCACCAAAAATAGTTTTCATCAAATGGGAAGACATGAGTAATGAGGACCTTGCTGACATTACAAGATGGCTCTATAAGGAAATGGCAGACCTACCCCCATTACCAGTTAAGAAATATGGCAAGGGATATGACATAATGAAGGCTAAGGGCTACAATGGAACTAGTGGCCTAGGCAGAAACAAAATTGGATGAAGAGAGCCCATAGAACCTTTCAAAATATCATAGTATCTTGGATTAGGGTATGGATTGCTCGACAATGATAATTGATGTACTAATGGACTTTCAAGTGAGAGAGTGCATGCTTCAGAAAGTGTCAAGACCACTAAGGAAACCTTTGTTGAAACTGACTCCCAAGAGTGGGAATTTGGTTTCCAAAGATCATTAAGTGACTGTTACCTTAATGATTTGTTCCTTGAAGGTGGGGAATTGACCTCTGAATAGAAATTTTGGCAAACATTTAAAATAGATCAGGCACAAAATAGTCACTATCCCATTACCATCCCCCATGACATACAAGCCCCACCACCTAAATACCTTTAGTCCAATCCATTGGAATTACTAGACAACACTGACAACCATGACTATAAGTCCTTCACCCCTTATTTTGACAATGAATATGAGACTAGTAAAGGAGAGTATTGGATATAGTTTGATGTGGAATTGGATGATGATAATTACATCTACAATATCATTAATCTATCTGCATGCTTTTCGCATCCTCCCCTCAATTCACCAACACTAACGATGGCATTTCCATGGTTTATCATCAACTAGTCGATTGGGACCAACAAGGCCCACCAGTCCTAGACACCTTTCAAAATGATGAGGAAATTGTAGAGTTTATGGGATTACATGAGGGCATACCCAATGGTGATCACAAGGCATGATTCACTATTATTCTAGATTGTGTAGCCTACTTCGGCAAGACTTCTCCATCCTCCAGTTGTAAAAATAAAAATAAAAATAAAATGAAATTGAAATGTCTCTAGGTGAAAACTGAAAGGAACCTTTTGATGAGAAAAAAGTAAAAAAAAGGACATATCTACAAGTGAAAACCTCTCTGAGGCACCCAAAGATGGAGGACTGGAATTTCTTCTAGTAACACATGAGAAATTAACTATGCTCATAGAGGACACCATAGAAGACAACATATCAACAATAAAAGATCCCAAAATAATCCTCTTTACTACATCCTTGACTGAAGAAGAGAGACTGAAATTTCACAATTTTTTTGCAGAATGTAAAATAAACTTCGCATGGTCCTATGCGGACATGCCCAGACTAGATCCAAAATTGGTCCTACATCATCTGCCACTATTGCCTAATTCCAAACCAGTCAAACAGAAGTTACACAAAATGCATCCTTAGGGCACTTTATTGGTCAAGGATGAGTTGAAGAAACTTATAGATGCTAAGTTCATATGGTCTATTGACTATGTGGAATGGATATCCAACCTTGTACCGGTAACGAAGCCAAATAGACTGATCAGAGTCTACACTGATTTTAGAGACTTAAACAAGGCATGCCCAGGATGACTTTCCTTTGCCAAATATTGATATCATAGTCGGCCTCACAATAGGATACAAGATGTTGTTCCTCATGGATGGTTTCTTTGGCTACAATCAAATATGAATTGCCCTCGAAGATCAGCATAAAATAACATTCACTTGCCCTTGGGGTACATACTATTGGAATGTCATGCCATTTGGTCTTAAAAATGCATGTGCCACATATCAGAGAGCAATGACCACAATATTTCATGACATGATGCATAGAATAATGGAAGATTATGTGGATGACCTTTTGGCTAAGTCAACAACAAGAAAAGATCATCTAAAAGTATTAGACACAATCTTCAAGAGACTAGAAGAATACAAAGTCAAACTGAATCCTAAGAAATGTGTCTTTGGTGTCACATCAGGTAAACTGTCCGGATATATAGTATCCCGACAAGGCATTGAGGTTGATCCAGTGAAATTAAAAGCCATCATGGACATGCCTCCTCCCAAAGGAATAAGCAAACTCGGGACTCTACAAGGTCGACGGCAGTCCATTCGGTGCTTCATAGCTCAATTGGTTGATAAATGTCAACCATTCCAATATCTTCTGTGCAAAGGTATCCCCTTTGTGTGGACAGATAAATGCCAAGAATCCTTTCAACAAATCAAAGACTACCTAATGCCACTGCCAGTCCTTATGCCTCCCATTCAAGGAAAACCTTTGATATTATACATTTCTGCCACCACTTCAACACTAGGGGCATTACTGGCCTAAAACGACCAAGAAGAAAAGGAAAGAGATATATATTACATCAGTCAGACATTGGTCAGGTATGAACTAAACTACACATCAATTGAATGGGCTTGTCTAGTAGTGGTCTTCACGACACAGAAAATAAGACATTACATGTTGAGCCACTAGAGACAACTAGTAGCTAAGATCGACCCCCCTCAAATATTTGTTAAGTTAGGCAGCATTAACAAGACGTCTGGAAAAATGGGTCATGATTATGAGTGAATATGACATTCAATATGTAGAAAGAAAGGTAATAAAAAGACAAGTCATAGTAGATCAGTTGGCAGATGCACCTTTACAAAGTGATCACCCATTAGTGGCAAATTTTCCAGATGAGTCAATATTCCATACAAAACCTAAGTCACCTTGGAAACTCTACTTTGACAGATCACATACAAATCATGGCTCAAGGGCAGGGATCATATTCATCACCCCTCAAGGAGACTCCATTCCTAATTCTTTCTGCATTGCCTTCCCATGCACAAACAATGTGGTGAATTATGAGGCACTAGTTATAGGACTTAGAATGGAAATAAAATGGAAAATCAAAGCACTACATGTCCATCGAGATTCTCAGCTCATCATCAACTAGGTTAATGATGACTATGACACAAAAGATGAGAAGCTAATGCCCTACAAATGGATGGTTGATAGTTTCCAAACATACTTTCATATGGTACTTTTGAACAAGTTTCGAGAGCACAAAACAAAGGCGCAGATGCAATGGCTACAATAGGCTCTCTCCTCAACATTCCAAGCAATCTGCCTCTGCTGAAATTCCTAATAGAACAATTGTTGGTCCCTGCATATGACATTCCAGAGTCAGAGATGGTCTACAAAGTTTTTGGTCCTGAATCTCCCTGGTACTAGGACATTTATGACTACCTCAAGTCTCAAACCCTTCCACCTAGCCTATCTAATAATTAGAGGAAGTCCTTTATCTAAAAATCTGCAAGGTATGCCATCGTCAGTGACACCCTTTACCATCGTAGCTTTGACGACACCCTCCTTAGATGTCTCAACACCAAAAAAGCGCGTACAACCTTACATGAAGTAAATGATGGTATATGCAGGTCTCATTTGAGTGGTCCTGCTCTAGTCAAGAAAGTAACGAGACTTGGGTACTATTGGCCAACCATTGAAAATGATGCAATAGAATATGTCAGGAGTTGTCACCAATTCCAAATTCATAGTGACTTCATCCACACTCTCGCACAAGAACTTTGACTGATCACCTCTCCTTGGCCCTTCGCTCAATGGGGACTTGACTTTGTGGGTAAGATTCATCCTACCTCGTCAAATGGCCATAAATAAATTATCATTTCCACTGAGTATTTTATGAAGTGGATTGAAGCCATCCTGTTGATATACATAACCGACAAAAAAATATCCAATTTCATTCTTAACTACATCATTTGTCAGTATGGACTTTCACAATCCATCATCACTAACAATGGACATTCATTCAAAAACCAAGATGTTCATGAGTTATGTAAGTGATTTCACATCCAACACCATTTTTCATCTCCGTATTACCCACAAGGAAATGGTCAAGCTGAGGAGTCAAATAAAACCATTATTAAGATCTTGAAAAAGACTATCAATGACACTGGCCATGACTGGTATATTCAACTCAACCCTGCTCTGTGGGCTTACCACACTAGCATTTGCATGCCTATAGGAGCCACTCCTTTCACCCTAGTCTTTGGAGTTGAGGCCATCTTTCCCATTGAGGTTGAAATTCTTTCTTTATGAGTCTCCCTAAAGGTTTTAACTGATGATGAAGAGTATAGACAGTCGTGCCTACATGAGCTAGAGATGTTAGAAGAAAGAAGGAAAAATTCCCTGAACCGTCTACAAGCGTATCACAACCGTATTTTTCCCAGTTATAACAAGAAATTCATGGTCAAGAAGTTTCACATTGGTGACTTAGTCCTCATGTAGAACCCTAAGAAGTAGGTTGACAGAGAAAATCCAGGAAAGTTTGAACCAAATTGGTTGGGTCCTTACATCATTGTCTCTTATTTTGGTTATGGAGCTTACCAGTTGGTGACTCTAGTTGGAGAACAATTGACAGAGCCTATCAATAGTTTACATCTCTGAAAGTTCTACGCATAGCATCAGGAGATCGAGCTAAAAACCATAAAATAAATAAAAAATAAAAAAATCTTGAAGTCAGGACAAATCACTTTTCCAAACGGGACAACTCCTAAAACAAAGTATGGAAATCATTCATTCAAACTGGAAAATCACATCACCATGACAAACAAATCAACATACGATCAACACAAGTCAAACTCAGTCAAAACAAGTCAAAAGATCATAACCTGTCAAACTTTCAACTCTTGGTTCACTTTCATATGTGTCCTTTTGAAAGATAACCTCTATCATTTATGCCTTAGGATGTGTCCTTCCTAGGCATCATCTCTATCATTCGACATTTTGAGCGATCCTCTTGACATCTAAGGATCATTCCTCTCAACATTAATATTCTTTAGATGTGTCCTTCTGAAGAACAAAATCATTCATTTATGCCTTAGGATGTGTCCTTCCTAGGCATCGTCATCATTTCGAGGGATCCCTTTTGACAGTTAGGGATCAATCCTCTTGACATCAACATTATTCAGGATGTATCCTTCCTAAATTTGGCAATCTTCAACATTTATCATCTGGGCATCATCAAACCTGACATCTTGACATCAAAACAATGGATATCCAGATGCACTTTTCAAACACTTGGCACTTGTCTTTTGGCTTTTTATCATGTTATTAGTTTTTTAGTGAGATCCCAATAAAAGGATTTAGAGAAGCAGTGATGTATCATGACATTTGACGTGCATGATTACTAGTTTCTCAGTGAGTTCTTGATTCTGGGATTTAGAAAAAAATGACATATCATGATAATGGCTCTATTTTTTATTTTGGCAATCATGATGTTAGTTTCTCAAGGATGTCTTATAAATAGGATTTAGAGAAGCAACGACATTTCATGAAGTGTCATTTTTATCTTTTATGCTTGTGGGGGGTTATGACAAATAATCTAGGGCAATTGTGCTATTGGTATGAGTCATGATCATTCTTTTCTATGACTGTTGGTCTTATGTGATGGTATGACCTTGCACACCTTGATCTATGTCATATCATGGTGTTTGTTGGCCATCACAACAATTTTCCTAGTGATGATTAAGAGAAATAAATATTAAAGTCTTATGGTAAAGTTTTGAAGGATTTGGTCTAGGAACTAACATGCATCTCCTTCGATTTGGTCATCTTTTCTCATCATTATGGTTATCTTCTCTCGTCCATCTCACAATGATATCCTATGACATAAAAAACATAAGTGCATTCATGATCATATAAACATTGCATTAGGTCCATACATACATCATCCATAGAATTAAATCATATACATGTCATTGCATATTGCATTCACATTGTCATGAACAAGACATCCATTCAAATAAATACATTATGCATATTATCATCATCATCATCACAAAATCAACATAACATAGAAATAAGCATGGCATCATATCATAAGAAAGCATCATAGAACATACATAATACCATCATCCATCATAAATCAACATCATACATAAAGAATTACATCACATATATCATAATGCATAAATTAAATAACATCACATAACACATGTAGACCACATCAAAACTACATCACCATATAATATCATCTCAAAAATATACAATGTCATAGAATAGAGTCAATAGATATCCCAAAAATGGAGCTTGGAGGCTAATTGATCTATACATAATGTGTCATAACATAAAAATAAGTATAGCAAACATGCCCCTAGGGGAGGCTTTCATCATATCCTCATGGTGAAGAGTGTGGAAGCTGAGGATCTGTGACTGGTGCTAAGACAATGGGGGGACTTGTAATAGCCTCTGTCTGTGCAACGTATGATGTCACTGAGGCCTAACTCTACGAGATTGAAGGATCTGCCACTGGTGGCTACCTCTGTACTAACCCCTGCATTGAACTAGTAGACCCATAACTATGGCTCGAATGATGACTCGAGGCATGCCTGTGAGAGTGGTGGGACCTATGTCCTAATGTGTGCCCTGGTGAGATAGACCCTCCTACACTCGTGTGACTCCTGCTACTACTTCCACTCCCTGATCGATGACCACTGCTTGTCCTCGTCTGTGACTATGACAATGTAGGATCTTGTCACTTAGGAGGCACCTCCTGCTCATATAGTGTCATATATTGTCCCAACCTCGTGCTCACCCTAGCCAGCTCATGAGCAATATCCCCAGAAGGCCCTATACATAATGTTGCATACTCTACGCACCACTGAGATGAGTCTTGTTGACGGATCACTACCTAATCTTGCTCTACCTGAGCTACCTCTAGCTCTCCCCATAGTGCCCTGACCTCTGCCACACTCTCGTCCATCCTCCTCTATAGATCCACCACCCTCTGGTCTATCATGGTATCCTGGGGTAATGTTGATGAGGATGGTATCCCCTCCTCTCCCTCCACCATCCTCCATCTGAGAAGTCTCTCAGCCTCATCCATGGCATCATCATCGTCATCGTCGTCCTCTGCAACATCCTCTCCACTGACTCCCTCATCTAGAGGCACATCCACAACTATATCCTCTTCTTGTCTCACCTCCTCCCCCTACCTCAGCTGCTCCTCCCCCGCCACATCCTCCTCTTGTCTCTCCTCCTCTTCCAAATCCTCCTCCTATCTTTTCGCCTCTACCAATGGCTCATCCTATCTCTCCTCCTCCACCACATCCTCCTCCTATCTCTCCTCCTCCCCCTCCTACCTCAGCTACTCCTCCTCTTTCTCCCCCTCCTCGGTCACCTCTAGGATAGCATCTAGTGCTACTCTCACCACATGTGGGTGCACCCTCCGGCCCTATCTCTGACCATCTCCTCCATCATCCTCATCATCCCCACCCTAGCCTCTATCCCTACCTCCATCCTAGCCTCTTTCCCTCCCCCGACATCCATCCTTGCTTCCATCCCTGCCTGCATCCCTCCCTCGGCCTCTACCCCTATCACCATGTCTGCCTCCTCACCTGGCCCTCGACACACATGGTATGATCAACCTCCTATCCATAGGTGCTAACCCATCAGGATCTATTAGTGGCATTGGTCTATGTGCCTACTACCATAGGTCATAATCTACTGTGGTCTTAGGATCTACAATCCCACCTCTCCATCCCCATGGTTGGGCTCCTAGCCCATCAATCTGTTGCTCTACAAAGGCTACAAGAATCGTTGGCCCCCAAACTACCTCTCTAAAAGACTGAGCGTACTCAGTTGTCCCCACTAGTACACCCTTCTGCTCTCTGAACTACCACATGACATGCTATAGAAGGTACATCTCTATGATAAGATGGCTCTGCACTGTCCTACCAGTCAGGTAGCGGTGCTATTGGCAAAGACTGAGATGATCCACCTCATCATCCCACTGTTGGTTGTCTTTGTATGGCCTCCAAATAAATGACACCGTAGTATCAATATGATGCTGCCACCAACCTGTCTCACCCATCTGTGTCTATTGTAGAGCTTTGGCATAGTAATAGGAGTAGGGCATACCCTCGACCAACTATGGTCTTTGAATCGGAAGACAAAAAATGGCTATGTGCTTCCAGGCCCAAATCATCATCAGTGTGGTCCCGCAAGAGATACTCTCTTCCCTTAGGTAAACAACCTCATGTAGCTAGTGGTAGAATGTGCCCAATAAACATGTGCCCCAGGCATACACTATCCTATCTAATCTCATCTCAACTAAGACGTCTCCCCAACCAATAGGGAACCCATGTCTGTGATGATTGGGAATCAGTATCCCACCAATAATTGTCACTAGAAATGGATCGAAACAAGCATAGTGATCCACCATAAACTCCCAATGGATCTTGTATCCCTGGATGCTGAGTCTTGCGCCCTCATCTCGATAGTATGCCTTGAAGGTATGCTTGCCATGGAAAGGGTCATAGACAATCCGCTCTCCTTGGATTGACATGCATAGAATGTGGTACACATCCTCTAGTGTAATGGTAGCCTCTCTTGTCTGCAGGTGGAAAGAACAAGTCTCAGAATGGCAACGCTCACATAACATAGTCAAAAATCCCCTATTAGCCTAAATAGTGGTCATATAGGTGACATAGAAAAGACCTAGTCGCATCAGTCATCATCACTCCTATGAATTCAGCTAGTTAGCAAACCAGAATATAGTCGGTCTGCTCTCTCATGTGTAAATAGGGGCAAGCTATCTCTGCATAAAGCTAAACAATGCGTCAGTACCTTCTTGGAAACTATCACTATCATCAAAAGAATTTCAAACTTGGAAAAGTATCAAAATCAACCCTAGTCAAAGTCAACTCAAATGTGTCATGTTGACTGCAATTGCATCGCAAAACAACAAATGCATCGTTTCATACTTCAAATGCATTGCAACATGTCAATTGCATCACTCGATTGCTCAAATGTGTCACATCAGTTCACTTACATCATGATATATGACACTTGCATCGTTTGATTCAAATGCGTTGCTCAAAAAGGTGATTGCATCACAAAATGACAAATGTGGCATTCTAGCCTTCAAATGCAACTCAAAAAGGCGAATGTGTCACAATTTTTGGAAAATGCATCACAAACCCTTGGTCTGCTCTAATATAAGTGTCGACTGGTACAGTTCGGCTCCCAATAAAATTTTGAAATCCATTTCATTAAAAAATATAAGTGCAAACAATTATATATATATATATATACTTTGATACAAATGTGTATATATATATATTTATTTATATATAATTATCAAAACATCTTCTGTAAGAGACTAATTATTAAAATTAACTGTATATATATTATATATATATCCCATGATTTATATATATACCTATATATACATGAATATAAATTCAAAAATTCATTTGTTTCAAAGGAAGTAAAATGTTTTCTTTCATACCATTCATAGACAAATTGGGGATTTTCATCAGATGATTATTGTTCTTAGTTATTTCCTAAATTTTTTTTCTAAAACCTCATATAGTTTCTTTTCTCACAGAAATCATATTTATCTATTTATTTTTTATTTTTCTTTGAATCCAAAAATTGAAGAAATAAGAAAATGGAACCTAGAGTCTTGCGCTGTTGAACATTTTTAAGAAGCTTTGCTTGATCCCAATAGCCTTTTCAAAGAGCTCTCATTCCTTCTTCAGAATCTCTTCTCTATATTTCCTTGTTCAAATTTCTAATCTAATAGTCTATTCAGAAGAACCTCCCTAGTACTATGAAAGAAAATGAAACAATTCCCCTAAAAACTTCAGAAGGTCCAATATTTCAAAATTATTATTTTTGTGCAACTTCCATCAAAAATTTTCTATGAATGAAAAATTCACAAATTTTCTATTAAATAAAAAATATATCTCTTCCTTTTTGAAAACTCTAAAAATCCAAATTAAAAGAATTTTTCTAATTTAATTCTAGCTTTTTAGCCAAACTGAATACTCATTGGTCCTTTTTATCTTTTCTTTTCTTTTATTGATTTTTTTCCCATTTAACAATACTTTCTGTTTTAATTTTGATTTTGCAAGCTTTACTTGTAATTCACACAATCTAATTTATTTAATTAATTTATTTCATAATTATCCTCAACATGTTAATTTAATTAAATTTGTTGAAGTCCTCTGAGCTCTGAGCTCTCAAAATTTGCAAAGTGAATAGTGAAAATGAATTAACTTTTACCCCTTTGTCAACCTATTTATAAAAGTCAAAATGACATAGGTCAACTAGGTTATTACTAGAGGCTCATTTGACCAACTTTGACCACCCCGTTGGTTGCCCTAAACATGTAAGAATCTGAAACTGTCAACGCCATTGTCTTTCTGCTCATCAAAATAACTTATTGGGACATTTCCCATTTTTTTTTGCCGTTGACCCAAAATTTGGAAAATTTCTCGAGGGGGCATTGATACTCTATACCTTCACTAGGGCATGGCATTGACTTATTTTATTAGTCACAACGTGACATGCTACATTATTACAAAGAGGGGCAAAATGTAGACACATAAAAATGACCTAGGCCTGCAAGCTTCATTTTTCTTACCACTTTCATCCTAACATAATTATGACATTTAATTATGTCCTTGGTCCACATTTAGCTATTAATTAAATAATACATTATTATTTAATTAATTCATGTCTCTTGTATTCTTCATGATTATTAAATAAATAAATTATATTTATTTATTCAATACGTCATTAATTGTCTAAGTCTTCCCTTAAATAAATTTCTTAATTTATTTAATTACCCTTCTTTATTTACTTCTTCCTATTATTAAATAAATGAATTTCATTTATTTATTTAATATGTCACTAATCCTCATAATTAAATAAATTTGTTAATTTATTTAATTATTGATCATATTTGCTAAATTAAATAATTATCTTTAATTATTTTTGTCAAAATTAATATTCCTCTCATTTTAAATAAATAAAATTATTTAAAATGTCATCACATTCTTAACTAATAGTCCATTTTAGTAAATAATTTGAAAATCGATTATTTATTATTTCACAAAATCCATATTTCAAAATAATTTAATTCAAAATGGTAATATTCCTCCAAAAAAATCAAGTAATCGGACAAATTCTTGATTTTCCTAATTTGATCTTCCATTCGACTCTTATCTTCTTGATTTTTTGAATCTCACAAATCAAGTAGTCTTTATCTTCTTGATTTTTGAAAATCTTTATTTTCTAATTAATTATTTCATTTATTCTCCACCGCCAATTTGATCTTCTTAGATAACATCTCGACCACTTGTTTAAGGATTTTTCCCTAACCTTGATTAGGGATTGTCAAATTTAATCTCGTCCTCTGATTTTAGGTCTTTGTCGAAAGTTAATCTCGTTCATCCATTCAAAATGGAATTTTCTATAAAATGCTATTTTTCTCTCATTTTTAGATTAGACACTCACACACTTAGACATTCGACAGAAGTTGCGGCATTTATTGTCATATTCCATTAAGTTTTTGACATATCTAGGCATAGGAATTTCAATCATTTGATCATAGGTATTTAGATTCAAAATCCTTCAAAGCTTGTGTAGGACTTAGGCTTTCATTTTCAGATTACTCACACATCGAATCTAAGGGAAACACGTCAGCCAACAAGTTAGAAGGTGTTACAAAGGTGAATCATGGAGGTTTTAGTGATTAGCTGGTATAATCATTTTATTTATGTTTCCTTCCATTGTACTTTGTAATTTCTTTGGGTTTCTTTGTCTTTGTTGATTTGCTAACCTCTAATCCATACTTAAAATTAACCCTTAGTTACAATAAGTAACTCAAAAAAAAGAAAAGAAAAAACTTTAGCTCCCAAAGGAAATACCTCAAGAATATTATGATTATGCAAGTGATGTAGATGCAATAGTCCATCTAATAAGAGTTATAGGACCTATCATTGTGTGACACTTCCCTTAAACTTTAGCAAGGTAGAAATGGTTGTTAAATATGGTTATTAGAGATTTTGATGAGTTAAGTGAAATAATATGATTCACTTCAATACCTAATATTAAAGGAACCTAAATTCTTCCACCAGAAAGGACATTTATGACGTTGATAGAGAAGTTGAATTATTGTGGATAGTAACATATAACCTTGAATAATTAAATAAATTACTCTTAACTATATGGTTCAACTTTAGAAAAGTAATCGTTATTTCAAACTTAGGAAATATAAGGGAGTGTTTTGAGACTATTGATTGATTTCTCCTAGTGAACCTTAGGCAAGGATTAAATAAAAAATCATAGTTAAGCGTAATAGAAAAAGATGAAGATGGGGTCAATGTTTAAATTAGAGCAACGTGATTAAGAAATATTATATTAAACTGAGAAGGTTGTACTAGAATTTTCTAAATGTTCTTGAGTAAACTTAAGATGAAGGATCTTTTTACACATAAATATGCCTAGCATATTTCAAAACCTAGTTGTAGAATAAGTTTTTCGTAAGCATCATTGATTAATAAACTATATGTTCAAGAAAGAGTAACACACTAGAAATCTCATAACTCTTGTCATGTATACATTTCAAACACATATAGTGTTAATTAGAGAATGGATAAAGAGGAAATTAAGGATATACAACTTGGAAGTGCATAATCCTTGGTTCTACATGATGATATCTAAGAGAAATTTAGGGATGTGTTAGAATCGATCTTGCACCCATAACTCAAACATCAATAACACATAAGCCTCTTAAAACTCATTTAAATCATGATTCAACATAAGAAAGAGTCCAGATATTGAATTTTTGAGATTCTAAGGCGAGTCAACTAATGGTTGGTAGATAAGATTGCATGAATAAGAATGTAAACTAATGTTTGAAAACTTATGCTGCATAGTAAACCCTATTTAGAAAAAAGGATCAACTAAAAAGTTAATTAAGCACTTTTACAAGTAAACTATGGCCTAGTAATCTTAGTGCAACTATAACAACTACCAAACTCTTATGTCTTATTGTTTAAAGATTAAATAGTAAATGAAGTAACATGATTTCTATGATTTAAGTCAAAGGTGAAGGCATAGAAGAATACAATTGAAATAAGATTGTTAAGGACTAGCAAATATGATGTTTAAGTCACCCCCCTTATAATATAAATATGAAATTAAAGTTGAAATTGATAGGATATTTTAATATTTATACTCTACAAATTTAGTGATCTCATACATTATATACATGATATATGTACATTCACTAATTACCGATAATTAGTCAATGAACTTATTTAATTCAATTTAATTAATAATTAGTCAATAAATCATAACTAACAAACAAAATCAATCTATTTATATAACATAAAGGATAAAATTTTAAGAAATAAACAATACCATACAAGATTACAGAACAAAAGCATTAATTAATTCTATAAATTTAATAGCATCCAACACTAATTATAGGTTGTCTTAAGGGGTCCTAATATGAAATCTTAAGGGGATCAAAGAAGAGTATAATTGAGTCTAAATATTAAGTTATATTAACAAGTATTACAAGTTTTACGGTGAGTCATCATAATAAATGATATAATTAAGTATAATATTTAGGATATGTGCTAATACAACACATCTTAAGGGGATGTCTTAAGGGGTCCTAATATGACATCTTAAGGGGATCAAAGAAGAGTATAATTGAGTATAAATATTAAGTTATATAAACAAGTATTATAAGTTTTAGGGTGAGTCATCATAACAAATGATACAATTAAGTATAATATTTAGGATATGTGCTAATACGACACGTCTTAAGGAGATGTCTTAAGGGGTCCTAATATGACATCTTAAAGGGATGTCTTAAGGGGTCCTAATGTGATGTCTTAAGGGGATGTCTTAAGGGTTCATAATACAACATCTTAAGGGGTTATAATATTTAGGATATGTGAGTCCACCTCCACATCTTAATGGGGTGTCTTAAGGGGTCATAATACAATGTCTTAAGGATATAATTGATTTAAAAATAATTTATGCATGATATTTAGTGATTATACAATCAAATATAAAGTTTCAAAGTAGGAAAACATGCACATTTAACAAACAAAATATACAGAATACCGATTTTGATACATAGAAGTACATAGATTACATAATTGTGTACGTACATTTATTTGTAATTTGTAAAAAATGTTTAATTTTATATGTATGTACATATATGTCATCACAAAACAATGTTTACAAAATTTGGATATGCCATCTCAAGAATATCTCAAACTCATGCACATAATGTAGCAGGTATTCACACCACCTGATATCAAAAAGGTACAAGCAATATCAATCAAATCATCAAAACATACATATTGTCATTTATATAAAACTATCTCTATGTACACAACTCAAGTACCTGCATTTAAAAGTATTCCACACTTGTGTGGAGGTTGAATCTAGGAATCCTTTCCTTTTTGTTTCAAAGTATGAGATCAATACAATGATGGCTAAAGGATACAAAAAAGGATAATAAATCAATTTTAACTATTAATGTACAAGCAATATCAATATGTAATTGAAACATGTATTTAAATATAATTTAACTAATAATTACCTATTTTTACCAAGTATTCCTTGTTGTCTAGGTTGAATCTGCATGTACTAGATCCTTTTGATATTATGGCTTAATGATCTATAAAAGGAAAATTTAAATCAATTTCAACTAATAACAGACTTGAATAATATAAAAACGTGTATTTAATCTATTTAAAAAGACAATACAAAAAGTAAAACTATATTTATCTATATTTACTTATTCCAGTGTACCATCTGCATCCTCTCTTTTTTGCAATGCATCTATGATTGTGTCATGCTATTCCATAGAAATTGTCCATAGCACTTTATTTGTAGGTCATCCACAATATCGATCTAGTTTTATATTTGTTGCAACCACCAAATGTGAATAATGTATAATCTTTTTATGTGTTTCATAATCTTTGAATGCAGGTAGACCATTCTTCCTTCTCAAGTATTTCCATAACCAAGTTCCAAAAACCACCACCGATCCTGTTCAAAAACATGAAAACCATCATCAAATAAGTTCTCAAATTTTTCTTAAAGGGATCAAAGACTTGTTATGAAAAATTGCTTAAGGGGATCAAAAAATTGTTATCAAAATTTTCTTAAGGGGATCACTATACCTACTGGATAATGATAGCCATCATCATCTTCTCGAGGTGTTATTAACTTATGTTTAGTCTCCACACAATGAGCCAACCAATATTTTGTTTTCTCTTCATTCCTTTCAGGTGCAACAACAACATACACATGTCTTGCAAAAAAAATTTGATTTAATAACTTGCACATATCCATATAAATAATTTAGTATTGCAATATTACTTAATAAAGTGAAATAAAATGAAATGGATTGAATTAAATTACCTTCTTGTACAAGTTTTGAAACATGGTCATAGTCTTTAGATGCAAACACTTGATCATTTTCTTCAATAGTCCTTTCATATTGATCATGTGCTTATGCAGGTGTCAATGATCTTTGCTCCCACTGTTCAACCCATTCTATATTTTCACATGCTTCTCATTCTCCTAAGATACAAAATTAGCAAAAAAATGCAAGCTCACTTGTCCAAATATTCCATGTGCTTGTTGTTGAACTCCTAAATGAATTCCATTTAGTAGATCCACCAATTGTCTCACAGTCAACTCTAGGTACAATGTTCTCTTCTTCAACCAACACCAAAAATTGATGAATTGTAGAGTACTCACTTGAACCAGGTGTAGATAATCTTGTATTACACCAATTCACAATCCCATGTGTATTTTTAAATTTTACTACATCCTCTAATTTTAATTGTTCTCTAGCAAGAATTCTTTTGAAACACGCACCAACTCCATCATGTTCTCCTTGTCCATGCCCAACTTTAAAAAAAAACTCCATATATGTTAGACATTAATTTCCTTGTGAGACCTACTTAACCAATATAAAATTTGAACATTCTTGAACTACCCCATACAATTATCTAACCATATGAGGTGTTCTTTCATTTGGATTCATCTTTCTCTTAAATTTCTATAAAATATGCTGAAATAGTATTGAACAAACTTTGATGAGTGTAACCGGTTTTCACTCAAATAAAAATGATACTCCCTCAAATATTTTCTATCATCCTTAGTGCTATCATCTACATGTCTATAAAAAATATGGACAAACATAGCTACTTACATTGGATCACAATACTATGATTGAATTTCCTCTTGTAGAGCTAGAGTATAATTTTATGCAAAATCAACCACTGAAATTATAGTACCAATTGGAAATGTTTTTCTACATGCGTAAAATTGGCCATCAAGCCATCAACCATATTGAGAGTGCATGACATATTTTGGTACAATCTTATTCTTAAATTCACTCATCAATGCATGCACACTAACTTCTTTTGTAACTAAATCACAATGCTTTCCTATTTTTCCATTTTTTAAAGAATAGTGAACATTCTTAAATCTTTTAACATCTACTAATTGTTCAAAATCATTATCAACACTTTCATGCATACAAATTCTTAAGAATGAAAGATTTCCACAGTTAATGCATTGTCCAGAAGTACAAGAACTTAAATAAAATAATTTACCATTAAATCTTTCACAAAACAAACCTGAAATAAACTCCTTTATTGCTTCAAGTGGCATATCAATACCACATTCATGTATAATCATGTTAGTATGTCAGGTACAACATATATATATTGAAAAATATCATAAAAATAATGAAATTGAACATGCATTTTACAACAAGATATTTGTTGCTTATTAATTTTTACATACCACCTGGTCTACATTTTTCAAAAGACCTTTGGCTTATTTTAATATTACCAGGTAACACTAAATCACCACAAAATTTCCTATAAAGTTCAATTTGTGTTGTATCTATTAGGTGTTTTGGATGAGGATCGTGCACTTTGGACCCCACCCTTAATTTTAAAACATCTCTAGCATTAGATGAAACCCTAGTATTATCATGCCAATATTTTTTGATCAAATATTTAATTTCAACATTCAATTTCATATCAAACCTTGGAAGTTGACCTTTGAAACTCCAACATTGGTTGATAGGATCATTTTCTATACTTTCTCTTCTTTTTACCACTCTTAGCAATGTTTTATGATGTATTTTTTAAACTTCACTAATATTGCTTACCATTCTTTTATTCAAAGTTTCTTTATTAACTATAGTAGTTGCTATAGCTCTTCTTGTTGCATTTTTATCTTTAGATTGACTATTTTTCCCAATAGATTCAATGGCAGTAGCAACAACAGACATAACATGTTTTAATGATTGATCCTTTCTTTTTGGTTTAACAAAAATGCCTAACCTTTTCATTATTTTCCTCAGTTTTTGCATTCTCATCAATTGCATCATTAGTTGACATTGAAATGCAATTTTTTATGATAAAAGAATTTTTTGTATATTATATTTGCATGTGTTCTTATTTTCCTCCAAGAAATTTAAGTAGGAAGATTATTGAAAACACCACTTTCAATTTTTAAAATAGTATTTTCATTAAATTCAACATTACATTCTAGATTTTCATCTTCATCTTCATCTTCATTTTCATTTTCAACTTCAACTTCAAAATGATTTACATTTTCATCTTCATTTCATCAACAAAACAGTTTTCATTTTCAACAAAAGGATCGTTCTCATTTTCATTTTCAACAAAAGGTTTTTCTTTTTCATTTTCAACAAATTCTATAAAAGTTTCATCTCTTCAAATATTATCAATGTCAACATCGTTAAATCCAACATCTTGTAAAACTTTGTACATACAAATTTAGCATTTCACTAACATGTGGATTTGAAGATGTACCTAGATTTGTGCATATTGAAACATTATCCATACCATTAAAAGAGGGATTTGAAGACATAGTAGGACTTGCTTGTATAATCATATTCTTCTCCAAATTGATTTTTGCAAATTAGCTTCATCTACAACCATGGTCTCCTAAATGTTTTCATCTTCAATAGTTGTGGAATTGGATGCTCCACCATCATTCATTGATTTAATTCTCATTCTTCATTCTTTTTTTCTTTTTTTCTCTTTTTCTCTATTTGCTTCAACTTCTTGAGGAGTCAATGTTTTTCTCCTCTTATTATGAGCTTTTGAAACCATGATTATAAAATTCTCAAGCACAAATGAATGTCAATAGTGAAATTATTCAAAAAATTCAATCCAAATTGGAAGTTGAAGACCTATGAGGAAAAAATTATTTTTCTTGTGTTCCTCAAAACAAGTAGAAAACTAGCATAATTCCACTTTAAAAACTATTTTCTTCATGCCTCCTTTGAAAAATTCAATCCATATTGCAAGTTGAAGACCTTTTATTCTTCCAAACAAGTAAAAAACTAATAGAATTCCACTTCAAAAATGGTTTATATGAGCCTCCTTTGAAAACATCAATCTAAAATGCAAGTTCACCACTTATAAAGACAATAGTTGATGAAAAATAGCCCAATATGTCACACTCAGCTATACATGTGAAGTTGTAGACTTCACTGTAAATTTTGGCAGTAAAATTAAATAAAACGATTAAAAAAAATGGGATCCCATTTTATAATCGGGATCCTATTCCCCAATATTAAATGTGGGGACCATTGAAAAAGGAATGGGATCTCATTTATAAAGAGGTCTCATGTTTCCCTTTCAATAGTCACCACATTTAATATTAAGAAACGAGATCTTGATTTAGAAAACAGGATCCCATTTTGTAAATGGGATCCTATTTCTAAAAAAATGAAATTGGATTTGCTTTGTGGTCAAGTTTTTGGCTTGTATTTTGGTTTAGGAAAAGCATTGGGAATCTGAACCTAGGCCTTCAACTTGGTTTGACTTGCAAGTTGAAGGTCCTAACAATGTCAAAGAAAAATATTAAATTTGGACATATGGCTGAAGACTTTTTTTTAAGAATATTTTGACAAAATTAAAACCCATTTTAGATGAGATAGTCCAAATTCCAAATATGTAACTTTTTTTACAATTGGATTATTTTTCTATTTTTCAATTAATTTTTAATGAAACTGGTCCATAAACTTTAAATATCAGGGCTTTCTACTATTTTAATAAATTTTGATCAACATAACATTTTGACAAATGGATTGCATGAGAATGTACTTCAGATAATTCTTTTCAATTTTAAAAAAAATCAAAAAAAGATAAGTTTAGGTCATCTTATGCATGTCATACATGATTTTTCAAAATGACAAATATGGCTAGTAAAAATTTAACACAAAAAAATCAATAAAAAATTACAAAACAATATCAAGAACGTGCTTCAGTGAGTCACAAATATTTTTCCAAAAGGATTTAGAAAAATACAATAATTTAGGTCAAAATATGGATGTCGTACACATGCATGGTGATGCAGAAGCATCCAGTGGTGTAAGGGCAATCTTGCATCACCCAAAAATAGTTAAATTTCAAGTTTCTTAGTTTTTAGATGTTTTTACATTTTTGGATACCCTTTTCATCATAATTAAATTCTCAATTTACGGTTTTTATTTTCTATTCCTGGGTTGAAAGATATTGTAGTTTTAGTTTCCCAAATTTGCACCTGAAAATCTTCCAAGTTAGATTTGAGGCACTTAGAGTTCCTGGAATGGCCCCAAAACTTGCTAAAATTGGCATAGCTAATTTTGAGCATGTTATTGACTTGAAGACCTTTCCAACGGTTCAAACGGTTCATGAATCGGAGTCCCAGATCAAAAGTTATGGCCCCGAGAAGTTGGCGCACTTTCTTGAAGATACAATTGCAAATGTTCTTTTGAAATTTGAACTTCAAGTTGTAATTTTTGGTGCCAAATTGCCTAAACTCAAATTTTAATGTTGTTTTGGCTCCAAACTAAAGAGAATTTCTATTTATGGGTGGGTTTCTAATTTTTTGGGAGCTTTTTGGGGACAAGCTCACATATTATGAAAGGGTTATTCTGTAGCTTTCTGTAACTTGCATGTGTTGTAGAACTTGGGGATTTGAGATCCTCTGCATGTAAGAAGCTCCATTTTCTAAATAATAAATTTTTTTTCTTGTTTGTGGGTTATTTTCTATGTCTTGGGTTGTGCCCTCATCAAGTGGTATCAGAGCAAGGTTTTCTTAAGCATGTGGACAAATCGTCAATCATGAGGAAATTCGTACTAGGACCGTGGTTGTGGGTCGAAGTCAAGAAAGATGCCTCCAAGAGTGATGCCTGGTAGGCGTGGTGGTGCCAGAGGTGGTCGAGGTGGCAATGCTAGTGGAAGAGATGCACTGGTAGCCCTCCAGAGACAGATTGATGCATTACAAGAGCAGTTAAGAAGAGGGTTAAACCCAAGGGAGGAAAGTGAGGATGAAGGAGAGGAAGAAGGTTCAAATATAGAAGATGAAGAAGAAGCAATTGATCAAGACCAAATGTGGCTAATAAGGGCCATTTCAAAGATCGGGAAAAGACCTAAAGCAAAAATCTCTAGTTATTCCAGAAGTCTGAACCCGGAAGAGTTGATCTACTGGATCAACAAGCTAGAAGAATATTTTGAGTATGAGGAAATAGAGGACCCAGATCGAAAGTTTGCAAAAGTGAAGCTAAAGGGCCATGCCAGTATTTGGTGGAAAGAGGTCCAGTTGGAAAGAAATCGAAGAGGAAAAGGCAAGATCATCAGATGGGATCGCATGGTAGAGAAACTAAAGAAGCAGTTCATACCAATGGACTACGAGTTAGATCTGTTGAAGAAATTGCAAGGGTTGAAACAAGGAAGCAGATCCGTGAAAGAATATATTGAATATTTTCACAAGATAATCATTAGAACAGGTCACACAGAGGCCAATAAGGAGAAGGTAGCCCGATATCTTAATGGGTTACGACCGAGCATTCAGGAGGAGTTAAGCCTAGTCAGAATGACCACCATTGAGGATGTGTATCAATTTGCTCTAAAGGTGGAAGATAAGATGAACAAAAGATTTGATGGCAAGCAAAAAGGACAAGGAGGTCAAAGTGGAAGGGGCAATGGAAGACCTTCAGGAAGCCGAAATGATGATGAAAAGAAAAGTGAAGATGTGGGTGCCAGCCGAAGCCAAAGGAATGACAACTTCTACTACCCTCGTGATCAAAATAGTGGTGATCAAAGAGGTAGAGGATGAGGGAGATATGGACAAAGATCTAGAAGAGGTGGTTTCAAGGGAACGTGCTTCTAATGTGGTGAAGAAGGGCATCGAGCCTATGAATGTCCACAACACCAAGGAAGGATAGACAAAAGGCTAGAAGGTCGTGGAAGGGTTGCGCATGCAGATGAGGAGGCCCAATATGAACATTCAGATGATGCTGAAAGGGGAGAAGCCCTAGTGATTAGGAGAGCCCTGGTGACTGAGGAAAAGGAACCAGAACAAAGGAAGAATCTATTTCGCATAAGGTGCAAGTGTGAAGGAAGATGTTGTGATGTCATTATTGATGGTGGGGGCACCAATAATCTGGTGTCAGAGGAGATGGTCACAAAGTTGAAGCTAAAGAGGGAAAGGCACCCGCATCAGTATCAGATTATATGGTTGTAGAAAGACCACAAAGTTTTGGTCAATGAGTAGTGCCTAGTAAAGTTCAAGATCGAGAGCTACCATGATGAGGTACTCTATGATATCATCCCCATGGATGCATGTCACATGTTGTTGGGGAGGCTGTGGCAGTTCGATAGGTGAGCTATACATGATGGCCATGCAAACACTTATTCCTTGACAAAGGATGGGGTTCGTCACAAGTTGAAACCCCTGAAGGCGACTGAAGAAAAGGTATGCAGTAGTGCTAGAATTTGTTATATAGATGGAAGAAAAATTTTAGAAGGTATGAAGCATGAGCGTGTGTGTTATGCATTGATTCCTAGAGTGAGTAAGAAGGATAGTGAGAAGGTTCTAGAAGAAGTTTCTAGGATGTTGGATGAGTTTTAGGATATTGTTTCTGATAATGTACCTGAGGGTTTACTACCAATAAGGAAGACCAGTCATCAGATTGACTTGATTCCTGGAGCCAATTTGCCAAATAAGGTAGCTCATAGAATGACTCCAGTAGAAAATGAGGAGTTTAACAGACAAGTTCAAGAGTTGTTGAGAAAGGGTTTGATATGGGAGAGTTTGAGTCCATGTGTAGTACCTACAGTACTAACACCAAAGAAGGATGGGAGTGGAGGATGTGTACCGATTCCCGAGCCATAAACAAGATAACAATCAAGTATAGATTTCCCCTGCCAAGAATGGATGACCTAATGGATTGTTTGAGTGGAGCTCAGTACTTCACAAAGATTGATCTGAAGAGTGGATATCACCAGATCTGGATTCAAGAGGGAGATGAATGGAAGACTACCTTCAAGACCAAAGAGGGCATGTACAAGTGGTTAGTCATGCCTTTTGGGCTAACCAATGCACCGAGCACATTCATGCGGCTCATGAACAAGGTACTAAAAGAATTTCTGGGAAGTTTTGTTATTGTGTATTTAGATGATATTTTGATTTTCAGTAAGATGTTGGATGAGCATCTGATGCATATTCGGAGAGCCTTTGAGAAGTTAAGAGAAGAGAAACTGTTGATTAATCTGAAGAAGTGTAGTTTTGTGAAGAGGGAGTTAGTATACTTGGGGTTTATTATCTCAACAGAAGGTCTCAAGATGGACCCAGAGAAGGTGAAGGCTATTCTGGAATGACCTACCCCAAGAACTGCTACCGAGGTGAGATCTTTCCATGGTTTGGCTAGTTTTTATAGAAAGTTCATTAGAAACTTCGTAGTATTTGTGGACCCCTGACTTGAAACAATGAGAGGGGATAGAAAAGAATTCAAGTGGAGCACTGGAGTGGCAAAAAGTTTTGAACTGTTGAAGTAGAAGGTGACAAAGCAACCTATTCTAGCCCTCCCAGATTTCAACAAGGTGTTTCAGGTGGATTGTGATGCCAGTGGTTGTGCCATTGGAGCAGTGTTGAGCCAAGAAGGTAAGCCCATTGCCTATTTCAGTGAAAAGTTAAATGATGCCAAGAGAAAGTATTATGTATATGATCAGAATTTTATGCAATGCAATAGTTCAAGCATTAAAGAAATGGAGATATTATTTGTTGCCAAAGGAATTTGTTCTATATACTGATCATCAGGCCTTGTAGTACCTAAATAGTCAGGGAAAATTAAATCAGAGGCATATGAAATGGGTAGAGTTTTTGCAGAGTTATACCTTTGTTTTGAAACATAGGAGTGGGAAGTCAAATAGGGTTGCAGATGCCTTAAGTAGGAGGAATACATTGATGACAAAGATGCATTGAAGTGGTTGGGTTCAATGAACTCAAGACACTATATGTAGAAGATCCTGATTTTGAGGCTTGGAAAGCTTGCAAGGAGCCTATTACAGTGACAGGACAAGGTGGCTAGATTTCATAATCCAGGATGGCATGTTATTTAAGGGAAGTCAATTGTGTATCCCAAGGAGTTCCATGAGGGAGAACTTGATAAAGGAGAAGCATAGTGGAGGAATGGCAGACATTTTGGTGGGATAAGACCATTGCCATTATCAGTGAGCATTATTATTGGCCTCAGTTGTCACAGGATGTGAAGAAGTTTGTACAAAGCTGTAGGGTATGTCAGATGGCTAAAGGAGTGAGCTAGAATACATGCTTATATCAGCCCTTACCTGTACTAGAGAGGCCATGGGAGGATATAAGTATGGACTTTGTTCTTGGTTTGCCAAGGACACAACGAGGGAATGATTCAGTTTTTGTGGTGGTTGATAGGTTTTCAAAGATGGCACATTTCATTCCATGTCAGAAGACCCATGATGCAGTCCACATTGCTAACTTGTTCTTCAAAGAAGTGGTGAGGCTACATGGTCTACCAAAGAGTATTGTTTCAGATCGTGACACCAAATTTGTGGGGTACTTTTGGAGGACCTTGTGGAAGAAGCTGAAAACAGAGTTGAAGTTCAGTTCTGTACACCATCCACAAACAGATGGGTAGACAGAGGTTTTTAACAGGAGTCTAGATAATCTATTGAGATGTTTGGTAGGAGATAAACCCAAGGGATGGGACTTGATCTTACCCTAGGCAGAATTTTCTTACAATGATTCTGTTAATAGAAGCACTGGTAGATCACTGTTCTAGATTGTGTATGGAGGTAGCCCCAGAACAACTCCAAAATTGACGAAAATGGACCAAGAGAAGAAAATAAGTGCTGAAACCGATGATTTTGTAGATCACATCAAGAATATACATGAGAAGGTACGAGAACACATTAATAAGATGAATATGCAATATAAGGCTAAGGAAGATCAAAAAATGAGGAATAAGAAGTTTCAGATTAGTGATGAAGTAATGGTCCACTTGAGGAAAGAAAGGTTTCCTGTGGGAACCTATAACAAATTGAAGATGAAGAAATTTGGTACCTGTAAGATTTTGAAGAAGCATGATTCAAGGAATGCATATGAGGTAGAGTCGCTTGATGGAATCAACATTTCCCCTATGTTCAACATTTCAGATTTGACAAAGTATCATGAAGGTGGAATGGAGTAAGCACCAATAATAGGGTAGTATGGCATTCCAGCACCTACTTTAGAAAGGGAGGAGATTGAAGCAATCTTGGATAGTTGTGTGGGAAAGAGTACCAGAAACAAGAAGTATGAAGAATATCTGGTGAAATGGAAAGGAAGGCCTGTGGAAGATTCATCCTAACTATCTAAGGCAATGGTTGACCGGTTGGGTTTTCCTCAACCATCTAAGACGTGACGGGGTCACTTCTCAAATTACCCTAGGTGTCTGATGTAGGAGCATCTAGTGGTGTAAGAGCAATCTTACATCACCAAAAAATAGTTAAATTTTAAGTTTCTTGGTTTTTAGATGTTTTTACATTTTTGGATACCCCTTTTGTCATAATGAAATTCCCAATTTATAGTTTTTATTTTTTATTCCTGGGTTGAAAGGTATTGCAGTTTTAGTTTCCTAGATTTGCACCTAAAAATCTTTTGAGTTTCTCAATTTTTAGATTTTTTTACATTTTTGGATACCCTTTTCATCATAATGAAATTCCCAATTTACGGTTTTTATTTTCTATTCCTGGGTTGAAAGATATTGCAGTTTTAGTTTCCCAGATTTGCACCTGAAAATATTCTGAGTTAGATTTGAGGCAATTAGAGTTCCCAGAACAGCCCCAAAACTTGCCAAAATCGGCATAGTGAATTTTGAGCGCGTTATTAACTTTGAGACCTTTCCAACGGTTCAAACGGTTCATGAATCGGAGTCCCAAATCAAAAGTTATGGCCCCAGGAAGTTGGCGCACTTTCTTGAAGATACAATTGCAAATGTTCTTTTGAAATTTGAACTTCAAATTGTAATTTTTGGTGCCAAACCGCCTAAACTCAAATTTGAATGTTGTTTTGGCTCCAAACTAAAGAGGAGCTCTATTTATGGGCGGGTTTCTAATTTTTGGGGAGCTTTTTGGGGACAAGCTCGCATATTGCAAGAGGGTTATTCTTTAGCTTTCTGTAACTTGCATGTGTTGTAGAACTTGGGGATTTGAGATCCTCTACATGTAAGAAGCTCCATTTTCTGAATAATAAAAAAATTCTCTTGTTTCTAGGTTATTTTCTATGTCTCGGGCTGCGCCCTCATCACATGGTATATTAAAAAAAATGACTTTTAAACAATGGTTTTTAGAAACACCTATTGAAACTCAATTTCTACCATTTGGGTATTGAAATAAATTACATATTTGGAAATTAGACTATGAGTACTGTATTTTATGATTAGTAACTTTTTCAAAGATTCCATCTCTAAGTGCTTCAAATTTTAAGGTCAAATGTGTCAAATTTTGAAAATCAGGGAAAACACTTTCACTTTTTAGCCAAAAAGTGGACTCAACTTCTTGCTAGCACCAATAACACAACTTGCATGCCTCTGGAGCCATCATGTTTGTTCATGAGCTCGAAGCATACAAATTTTTACTTGTCTCCTAAAGCTAAAAAATTCATTTTATTTTATGGTTCCTTATTAAAGTTATCAACTGGAGGTATAACTTTGGTATGGTTGAGCGAGAAGCCCATTCCGAGGCATGACTTTCCCCAAAGCCACCTATGTGTGTGTGAGTACATACCAGCCATAAGTGTATGTTGCTCACCTTTTAGGCCTTCTCACCTAATAGATAGCCATGAGTTTTGTTGCCTCAAAGTGAGTATGTGTTTTCTGGACAAACAACCTCGATCTAATCCACATTGTGTTGGAAAAATGGTCGAAGCTTGATCCAATTCATTCTTTCTTTTTCCTTTTTATCTTTGGAATTGTGTGCTTGTGCCTTGTCATTGTTCTTGATAGCATGCATGTTCCCTTTGCACTTATGTTGGTTTGTCATGAGATCTTGATCTTGGGGGCTTGATCATTGTTGTCCCATCTTGCTAGCATTGGTTCATGGGAACCCCTCTTGATGCATGTTGGTCTACTTTAGTGTAAGTTTGAAGCAAGTAAATCCTATTACTAAAGTGGGGGCTAAATGTGGACACTGAAAAAGTAACCCTTCTACTTTTTATGTCTCATTTGGGTCCTTGTGACTTTGGCTTGATTGTGCCTTGATTTAATGTTGTAATGTGGATAACAAATTCACATTAGGTCCTAGGCCCTTGTGAACTAAAAGAATTCAAGTGGTACCTTACGTAAGTGTTGTAAAGTGTTTTAACACACTTTCAAACTTTTCTAAGGTCTTATTAATATATTTCACCTAAATAACCTCTTTTTGTCATCTACCAAGCCTTATTTCAAAGTGTTGTAAAGTGTTGTAACAAAATTTCATGCTTTTCTAGACTTTTCATCAATAATTATACCTTTCTTATGCTTTAATTGGCCCCATTTACACTTACAAGCCTTAAGTGTATTTTCAAAAATAATCTCAATAAAAATCATTTAATACATCTAATTTCTAACACTCACTTAAAATTCCTAAGTCGTACCCATTCATCACTAGGGGTGAATGACTCCCCTTTAGCACAAAAATCAAATTTCAAAATTTTGGCAAGTTTTTTATTTTCTAAGACCTAAGATCAGCCTATGATGTGTTATCCTTGGGAATTATTGTATAATCAAGTATAAATATAAGGTTTTTCAACTCATTTCAGCCCTCCTAATTTTCTAATCAATTCAACAAGCAATCAAGTGATCTAGCATTGAAGCATTTTGTCTACAAGAGTATTCAAGCACTTTAGAGCCATTACTTGCATGTCTTCAGATTTCTACTTCAAGGGTTTGGTGAGTTGTTGCATTGCATGTTGTTCATTCATCATCCTCTTACTATATTTTATTTCATTTCTTTTTCAAGGGTTTAATTACCAAACTGGGGTTTGACCAAGGAAAATATCTATTCACTAACCCTCAACAATTTTCCCCTCTCTTTGCATGTGTTTTGTAGGTCTAGGTTGCAGATTTTTCAAAGAAAAAGATTGGAAAAGTTGTCAAAAAAATTTCAAAGTCATTCAAATTTGTCAAATCCCTAAAAGAAGCTTGGAGAACACCTATAGGCTAAATTTTGCAATTTTGGATCCAGAAACCTATTAAGAGTAGAAGTGCAAACTGAGAGCTATATATATTCCACTTTTTAATTTCTCAAAATACGAAAGTGGACTGATATGCCACTAGTGGTGTGTGATTCACATTACAAGGCCTAAACAGAGGTTTTTGTAGTTTTGAGTACCCAATTGCCTAAAACTTGTTATGGCAGAATCTTCTTGAAATAGGACTAAGTCACCCAGCTTGGCGTATGAGGCCTAGTTGGCTTCAACAATACCTCTATAGGATTCTAGAGCTCCATTCCATCCTTCTCTAGTTTCAAGGTGCACACTATAAATCTCATAAGTTTTTGTTACAGTTTGTTTGCATTTTTAGGTCATTTTGCATAATCACAATGTGTTTTCAAACATTGCATTTTCTTAGGTTTACATTTATAGTCAACCTTATTTATCAATTTCCAACCTTAAGTAAAATACCATTTGATATATTTCAATCTCTTTTGTATTGGAATCTCAAGGATTTGTTCTTAAGTGTGAACATTGTGAAATTGGACCCCTCTTCCTTCATTCCCCCTTTTAGTGTGGATAAAGGAAGTTGTGCACTCTCATTTCCACTGTCCACAATTTAATGTTGTAAAATGTATTTATTTACATATTCACATTAAATTTAGTAGGCTTTTAAACAAAGTGTACCTAATCTAGTTTTGGAATGTGTTTTACACATTCACATGGGATTTAGGGCCCTTCTAAGCTAAATAGACCCAATTTCGCCTTAATTTAGTGTTGTAAATTTTATTTATTTACACTTTGACATATGATTTTGGGCCATTTTTCATTTATTACCTTTATAGCATGAATAATAGGTCCCTATGACCCCATATTGTGCATCCCAAGACATATTTCTATTAAAAACCCAACAATATCAACATATGAGCTTAATGTCTTCACTCCTCGACATTCTAGCTAGTACAATAGCCCCTATGGGACACATTTTTGACTTTGGGTGAATGAGTTCCATCTAGGTGGGACTCATTTTCCCAACTTGACTAATGAGTCCCATTTGAGCTATTTTTGAGGTTTGAGCAGGAAAAACTAGGTTTTAAATTTAAATTTATTCTATGTCAGCCTTGGGGATCAAATTAATAGTCATTTGAGTTGATTTCCTATATCATAAATCTTTCAAATCACTATTTCATCAAGAATTCATGTTATCAAGTCAAGAAATCAAGAGTTAAGCACTCTAAGTCTTCACAAGGTCATCAATATAGCTTTCAAGAACATTTCTAAGGCTTTCACGGACAAATTCTTCATCAATTGTTGTAGCAATTCAAGATCCATCATCATGGAAAGGTTATAATTGCATTATTTCATGTTCATTCTTCATTATTTTATTTCATCATTTGGTTTAACTACCTAAAAGGGGTTTGACCAAGACAAACCCCTATTCCCTAACAATCAACACTTTCTCTCTCTCTCTCTCTCTCTCTCTCTCTCTCTCTCTTTGTGTGATTGCAAATTTATGTGCTTTTAAGACTTGAATAATTAAGGATCAGGTTGCAAGCTTGTTGGAGTTGTAACCTTATTTGAAAGGCCATAATATTCACTAAAAGGTCACCTACATCCCCAAAATCAGGGTTTCAGATCTTGGAACCTAGAGGACCACACTAAGTAGACTAAGAAGAGCAAATTCAGAATTTAAATTTCTAGAAAATCCCAACTAGACTCATTCACCATAAGTGGTTAATGAGTTCCACTATAGGAGTTTTGGGAGATCTTTGCATATTTGGATACCAATTTTCCAAAAACTTTCTCCTATATAGAAATCCAAAACTGGGACTGATTTTCCTAGAATGGTGAATGAGTCCCAGTAGGCCAAAATTTTAGGATTAGTAATATTTCTAGTCTTCATTCAAGCCTCTAAAAGTTTCCAAGTGCACACATTTTGTTTTACACACTTTTCTAGGTCATTGTATCAAACTAGGGTTTAGTATTGCATCTTTCATTTCATTGTCTTTTCCAAGTTTAAACTTAGTGGTGAACCCCTCATTCAACCTTAATTGATCTCTAAACATATCCTAAGATACCTTATTGTCATATCTCTTCATTCTTCATTGGGTTGAGATCTCTAGGGCATCCTTGAATGTTAGTTGGAGAAAAGTGTTCTATGTCTAAAACCATAAAGCATCCATTTTTCAACTAATCACTCATAATCAATCAAATTTTGGATAATGTAATAAATAAGATGCTCTTTACCATTTTCATCTTGTTGATCCAACAATGTTGTGAGAGTATGGATTCATGTTGCTATGCAAAGGATGAACGGTTTGTTTTTCATAGCAGGTTGTAAAAAAGGTGGAGTGGCAAGATAATCCTTCAAACTCTCAAAAGACTATTTACAATTCTCATTCCAATCAAAATGCACATCTTTCTTAAAGAGGTGGATAAATGATAATGTTCGATTAGATAAATATGCTACAAAATGATGGATATCTTGAATTCTTCCTTGTAATATGTGCAGTTGAGAGATGTTTCTAAGAGGTGGCATGTTAACAATAGCATCAATTTTCTTCATGTCCACCTCAATGACTCTATGAGATACAATAAACCCTAGAATTTTTCCACTATCTACACTAAAAACACTTTTTTGGATCCAATCTCATGCTATATTTCTGCATTTTCTCAAATATATTTAAGAGGATATTTACATTGTCTTGTCTAGTTAAAAATTTGGCTAGGATGTCATCAAAATAATCTTCCAAAATATTATATATGTAATCAAGAAATATTAATGTCATAGCTCCAATATGTTGCACCCGCATTCTTCAATCCAAAAGGCATCATGACCCAACAAAATTTTCCCAAAACAATTGTAAATGTTGTTTTGTATTGAACTTAAGGGTTGATAAAGATTTGATTGTACCTAGAAAATCCATCCATGAATGACAATAAAGCATGCCCCATAGCCGAATCTACTATCATGTTAATATTAGGAAGGGGAGGGTCATCTTTTAAAGGTACTTTATTCAAATCATGAAAATCCATACACATCCTAATACGATTGTCAAGTTTTACGACTACGACAATGTTTGAGATCCAAGGTTAATAATCTATAGGTCTTATGAAACTACCCTCAAGGAGTTTTTCAATTTCTCCCTTAATTAGCAAGGCTATCTTAGGATTTATATTTTGTATCTTTTGTCTAACTGGCTTAGTATTTTCAACAAGAACTATGATGTGTGTCACTATCTTAGCATCAATTCCTAACATATCTGAATATTTCCAAGCAAAAACTTCAGGAAAGTCATGGAGTAAATTTGTGTGATCTTCTTGTTCTTCATCATCAAGGAACTTTCCTATCTTAATTACTTTCTCCTTATCATTGATGTCCATTGGTATGTCAATTGTATCTCCTAGAGGAAGTGTACTTAGTTTTGGAAATTTAGGGTTGTATTCTTCTTTACTCATGTCCATTTCATGACCTTCCTTTTCTCCATCGTTTTGTTTGGTGCTAATCATTGCACATGTAACCTATTTCTTTTGAGGAGGAGTAGATGGTTTATCATAAACTCCTAGCATTTATTTCAAGGCTTCATCATCTTCAAAGCATTCCCATGATGGTTTGGAATTCATATCAAGCAATTTAGGATGTTTTAAGGTGAGATTGATTTAGGTTCACACATAATGGTGTTGATGTTTAATGAAGGCCTTTTACTTGCTTGCATTATCTTAGAAGGACAATATCCCAAACCATTTTTTGTTTCTTGTGTGTTAGGTTCCATGGGAACACAAATGCCTCATTCTTTCTTTCCACATCCTTTTCCACTATAACCCAATTGCTTCATAAGTTCATAACCTCTCCCATAAAGTATTTCAATTTCTTTTAGGTTTGGTGGTTGTGGATAATCTATCTCATCGAAGTTTTTTGTGTAGCTTGTGTCTTCTTCAAGGGAGAATGAGGTAGATGCTTGTAATTTTTCTTCTAAGTTATGTGTTGACATAACCATTGGTTGCTTTTTTTTCATCTTCTTTTCTTGTGATTATGTATTCTCCCATAAATGAAGGTGTGAACTCCAAGGAACCCCAATCATTATCACTATTTTCATTTCTTGTTTGTATTATTCCATAGGTTTTATTTTTAATGATGGAATAAATGTGTTTAGAGGACTTTTCATTCCTTTTTCAACTTGCAGATAACTTTCAGGCTCGGGGTCTATTTCAATTTGATATACCTTATTGTTGTAGACATACTTCATTATAAGATGAAGGGTTGAAGGAGCTGCATGCATTTAATGAATCCAAGGTCTCCCTAAAATAATATTATATGAAATATTATCAAGCATTACATGAATAGGGGTCTGGAAGGTTTCTTTTCCAATTGTAATTGGTAAAGTAATCACACCCAACAATTGTTTTCCTATGCGATCAAATCCATGAATTGACAAGGAATCAAGTTGAATTTTTGACTTATCCACAACAAGTTTATCAAAAAGTGTGATACTACACGCATTAAGAGAAAAACCATTGTCAACAAGGGTTCTCTTTATTTCTAGTCTATTGTAGATGGATATTATCATGAAGGCATCATTTTTCTTTCTCAATTCCAAAGGAGGTATCTCATGTTGATGAAAGGTAATGTCTACATTAACTATATCCATTCCTTGTATTAGAGTTTCCACATCATTTTCATTTGTACCAAGAGGAACCACTACTTGTAAATTTGTTTGAATTATGTTGCAATAATTAGGTGAATTTTGAATTAGGTCCCATAGGGGGGTATGTGTAGGATCATGATAGGCTAAAAAGTGGCAATATGATTGGTATGTGGTTGACAACTTTTTTTTTACCCAAAATTGATGAAATGAACATGGTTTTTAAAGAAGATTCTTAGCTTTCCACCAATATAAATTATGCTTTACTTTGAATTTAATAAGTAATTATTATTCATTTTCTATTCAAATTATGACTAAAGTAATGATTGATAGGTTGATTGGAAAATTTTTATAGCTTTCAAATAGTATCACATATTTTGAATCCAAAACATGCATCACATTCTATGTTTCACATACTATAGTATTAAAAAAATAAAAATTGAATTTCATGAAGTTTTGACCAACTTAAGATGGTTAGACATACGATTTTTTATATTTTCTTAAAGTTATAATAAAAAATTCATAATTCATTATTTACTTGGAAAAAAATTACAAAAAAAATATGCATCACATTAGGACATGAGACCTCTATTTATATCTAAAATCTTATAAAAAAATATTATCATTTTATTGTGGTTAGGGTGGTTAGACAGACACCTACTTATTTTTTCCCAAAAATGTAAGTACTACTACATTGAAATTTCAAATTTTTACCAAATAGATTTTTTTCTTTTTAAGAAAACCTAGTAGTTTAGAAACTACATTGAATTTGCTATAGATTCTATTCTTACATATTTTTGTAATAATCTAAATAACTTATTTAAATTTTTATGTCAAGTTTCCTAACTCTGATTTTTTTGAATTTTTTGCCACTTAAGGGATTGTTTTTTCCATGATGATCCTGCACATACCCAGGGATATCTTTGTAGAAGTAATTTTAAGTTGTTCAACAAGATCATACTCCTTCCCACTATGCAAACTTAAATGAGGAGCACTAGGAAAAATGGAAAATCTTAGGCAAAGGTAAGGTTTTCGGAGCTGGTTGTTTTGGTTGTGAATTTTTTTGGAGTGTTGTATGTATGACCAATGTATTATTACTTGATTGCAGCAAAACATTTTTCTTAGGTGGGTAAAGAGTAAATTTAGACTTGTTTTTAGGTTGAGTTTTGTGTGAAGGTGGGCGAAGGATAAGTTGAGGTTGAATCATGTTAAATTCTCTTGGACTTGGTTTATCATGACAAGACTTAGTGGATGAACCTTGTGAGATGAATTCCTCAAGGGATTCATCTAAAATCTCAAAGTAATCACCACTAAAAGGATTGAGGGTTAGGTTAACTTAGGAAAAGAGATTTTACATAGTCAAATAACTATACTTTCTCCAAGAGGCTTATCAGTTTATAGGTGTTTTTTTTTTCTAATGAATTCCAAATGTGATCTAATCTAATTGAGTTATGAACTAATGCTAAAATTGAGAGGTGCAAGAATCTAATTCTATCCACAATTGCAATGAATGTAAATTATGCTAATTAAAATGATTTGGATGTAATAGAAGCTAAGAAAACTGAAACAAACAGATTTTATCAACAAGAAAAGTTATAAAAATAGGGCTTTAAATTCTAGAAAATATTGTGCAAAATCTACACTGGGAATGATTCACCTAGAGGGGTCTATGAGCCCTAGTGAGGGTTTATTTTCATAAATTTCAAAAAAAATAAAATGATTTTGATGGTTTTTATGTTGTATGATCTATGACCTAAGTGAAAATGCAAATTTTATATGAATTTCAATGATTTGAGATGCAAAAATGTGAACTATATGTACTTTCACTAATGCAAAATTAGAAACCATAGGATTCCAATTAACTAATAAAAACCCTAATGCAATGTTGATGCAAGAAATATCTATGATGATGATGCACTCCAAATAAAAATTATGGTGTTCTAAATGTAGGTTCACCAAAATGAAAGGTAGCAAATTGTTTTTTTCTATACTTGTGAGACAGAATAACAATCTTCACTATCTCTCATTCAAGAACAAACCCTAGAGATCTCAATGCAAAGGAGAAAGAGATATTGCAATAGGGTTTTCCTAGGGGCTAAATGTAAACTAATGAGGGGTTCACCACCAAGTTAGGATTGCAAAGACAAATGAAATGCTAATCAAAATGCTTCAGCCTAATTCAATGCAATCCTTCACTAAATGACCCAAAAGTGCATGAAAATTATAACAGAGAGGTGGGATCTAGGAAGTGTGCATCTAGAAATCTAAAAGTAGACTTGAATAAGCTCTAAAATTCTAAAAAGACCTAAAATTTTGACTTATTGGGACTCATGTTCCAATCTGGGTGAATTAGTCCCAGATTAGGGTTTTTGCACAGGAATAGGTTTCTAGAAAAAGGGTATTCAAATCTGCAAACATCCTAAAAACACATGTAGTGGAACTCATTTGCCACTTCTGGTGAATTAGTCTAGGAATTCAAAGTTTAGATCTACACTTCAACACCAACATTTTTCTCCCAAATTGATTTCCGGATCCAAATCTATGAAAAGACCTACAAAATAAAATATAGAATTAATTTTCTTATGGAGGGTTTTCCTTGGTCAAACCCCTAGTTTGGTAACTAAACATTGATATAAATAATGAAATGTGCATGTAAATAGGAATATTTAAACCCTATCCTTAAGTGTCTAAGATTATGAAATTTGAAATGCAATGCAACCCTATTCTAATGTGCAAGAATGAGATACATGAATAGAATATGAAGATGAATGACTCACTTTGAGAGATCTCTAATCACCCAAATGAGCCCTAATAATACTTGTACCTTCCATAGGTTGAATATAGAGTGATAATGGAGGATGGAATCACTTAGGGAACAAGTCATTAGCCTTGGATTGATGGCTAGTTCCATCTCCCCAACCTAGAATCCATCATGATTCACCATAGACAACCATGATCAACCCTTGATAATGCTAGATATTGATTGAAAGTGAGCTTGAAGACTTGTAAAAAAACTTTAATGTTGCTCCAAGACTTCAAATTTTCTTGCTTTTCAAATTTGAATGCACTTATGAAAGGATTCTTGGAGATTCTTGAATGCTTGGATCTTGAAATTGCTCTTGAAATGCTTGCTTAGATGAAATAATGAGTTAGAAGCTTGCATATATAGGAATTAACAACTAATTTACCATTATTGAGATCTTAAAAGCTGACCTCAACCAAAAATTTGAATTAAAAATGTGATTTTCCCACTCAAACCCTTAAAAAGCCCCAAATGGGACTCATACACCACCTTTGGCAGGGGCATTCATTTGCCCAAGGTGGCGAATGAGTACCACCCTAGATTTTTGGGGTGGGCTTTTGGAATTTTTGATGTTTTTGATGATTGTGTCGAGCTATTAGCTAAAATAAGCCTCAAGATCTAAAATAATGGATCTTAGGGGCCTATTAACAATGATTTAAAGGGTATTTAACACAAGGGTGCCAAAATAGATCCAAATTAAGTGTGAAATTACACCATTTTCAAGAGCATACAATTTTCTACACTACAGTTACATCACAAGGGGCAAGGACCCTAGGATGTAAATTCTTTAATATTTTAATTACATGAAATTTGAAATGTGTCACTATCAATTGATCATTCAATACACACATAACAAGGATTGATATTTGATTATTGGAATGAATACATTGAATTCATTTGAATGCAATCACATAGCATCAACTTATTCTTAACATTTTTATAGTTAGGGTGAAAAAACAATGAGAATTGGAGTGAACCAAATTCAAAATTTGAATTTTTAAAAAATAAGGGGACAAGTTTGCAATAATGGGATTGTCACCATGATTGAAAAATTGTTCTATTGTAGGTAAATGGTTTAAGAATAATTGTGATAAATAGAAACATAAGGTAGATGCATATAAGTTTGTATATGCAATCATAGAATATGACTAATTGCATAATGATATTTGTATATATAGATCGATAAAATACCAAGGGAATGAGCCTAACTTAATATAATATTACATTCATTTATAATATGTGTCGAAAATAAACATAAAACTAAATACCAAATAATATGAATATTCAAATTTCATCATTAGATTACCTTAATAATTAAAAATATAATATTGTGAATTTTAATTTATTTTCACTTACAATACCTGTAACTATTTAAATTAAATTTAATTAAACTATTTTACATTTATTTTTTCTAATGCAAAGATTATTACAAAATTTCAACCCTTAAATAAAAATCTCTAATAAGAAATATTTTATGTGTATTTTGCTCACATTCCTTTTCATTTCTACTTTTAATCTTTTTTTTCCTTGGAAAAATGCATAATATCATTAAAAATAAGATATCACATTTAGTAGAATCTAAAGAAGATTTACAGGAGAAAATAAGGAAGAAGGAAAATGCAAAGGTGTTGCTAGAAAAAGGTAGCAACCAACAAAGAAAGCCCAAAAAGAATTGGGAAAAGTAATGAAAAGATAGCCACTAGGAAAAGAAAGAGTGCACAACAAAAAATGGTGAAATAAAGTAGGAAGTAGAAAAAAAATAGTGATTAGGAAGAATGAGAAAATCCACAAAAGAAAAGTGGATGAGAGCATCATGAATGATTGGTCATAGAGAGGTTATAAGGCTACAAGATAGAACCCACCAAGTGTTCAGTTAGTTCCCATCTATTCATAGCAAAAACTAAACCCCCTTTGAAAGTGTATCTACCTCCAAATTGAATTACTTATAAACATGTGTGAAGGATATATGAACAAAGCTAAGCCTCAACCTATCTATCAAAGCTTTGATAGGTATAAGGATGATATTTTCAATATGATAAAGTCTCTTTATCGATTTGATGATGACCTCAGAATCACTGAAGACTTGCAATTGATCCATCCTTCTATCCTTACCCACATTCAAAAAAAATTTCAAAGCCATAATCTCTACAAAATTATTTGTACCACATCCTAAACCAACACTAAAAGAGATATGATGACTTGGATTATAAAATGTTGTGACACCCACCCCACAGAGAGTAGAATTACCTTGACTAGCCCCATTAAAGAAACCCGAAGTCCACAAGATTTATCCATTAATGAAGGAGTTATGGGTCTTGAAATATTAACCTTAGGGATAGTCTTAAAGTGTACAAAAATGGACTGAATCTGAGATGTGCATTAGAAGGAAAGAATCAACTTATTTTGAAAAATTGTAGCTTTTTTGGCTAGCAAAATACCCCAAAAAACTAGAAGAGGTAGATTCCTGTAGGAATGTAGTAAACTATGATGATACCAATTCTCAAAACAATTCAATAGAGTATTTCCAACCCAAATAGTCCTTTGACCAATCAATCTTCCCAAATCAGACCAAACTTGGATAGTGTAAGAACAATTGATTAAAAGGTGGTCAATAGATTCCAAATCCATCAAGCATGGAGAGCAATGTCCCAGACCTTACCAAATTATTTTTTGCAACACAACCCAAGTCAAAAAATTTTTTGGAGTGCAAGCCACATAAAAAATTTCATCTTACGAGGAGCATGAATCTTCCAAATACACTTCCACTACGAACTACCATCATCATGGTTCCTTAGAGGAAACAAAGTCTTGTATCCCAAACTAACGTTACACACCCCTTGGGTAGAATTCTTAGACCAAACCAAAAGATCTTCCTTGTTGTTGATTTTAACATGACTCCAATTAAGCCTATTAACATAATCACTCTATATTTAATAATCCACACCAATCAAACCTTTAACATAACAGTAGATTTCCAATCTTGTTGCCAAAAATTGGTGGTATTAGGATCAACAAACTATGCAAGAGTACTAATACCTTTCTCTAATAACAAATTTATCAGATCCCTAGGAAGAAGGTAAGCTTCACCACAATTGACCCAAGGATCAACTCCCACTCCAAAATTTTCACCATTCCTTACCTTCCAAGACAACCATTTACCAATAATAGGGAAAGAAGAAATAACAACCTTCAAGAAAATAGAGGCAATTCAAAAAGTATTAATTGGACATTTAATCCAATCAACAATAGGTTTAGGAGCAATGTAATTTTGGTAAAATTTTTTATACCACCAACCCCTTGTCAAAATGAGTCTCCAAACACTCTTGGAAACAAGAGAAGCTCCAAAATAATGAATAGTTTTTAGTCCCCAACCCCCTTCATCCTTCGGCTTAGATATGGACAGCCAATTTGTAAGTGGAATACTAAATTTGTCATTTCCTTTACATAAAAATGTGAAGCATTTTCCCTTATTGTTTCCAACACACACTTAGGAATGTGAGCTAAAGAAAGCCAAAAAATAGGTATAGCTTCCAAAAAAATTTGATCAAATTAAGTCTTTCCCCAATGGATAGCCATCTGTTGCATCACAAATTGATATGATTTTTACCTTGTCAATCAGCCATAACCAAACATATTTTCCATAACCATTTGGTTTCAAGTGAAATCCCAAGTATTTAAAACCAACTTGTAGATTAGAATGTTGATAGGGAAACATAAGAAGAATCCAATTATGAAGGTCCACCTGAATTTTTCTAAAAGAGATAGTGGACTTGTGTATATTGATCACCATACTTGTGGCCCTACACAAAATAAGTCAAGTATCTTTTTAACCTTGAATTTTTTAGTTATTGAGTTGTTGAACAACAAAATATCACCCACAAAGAGAATATGTGTAAGATTGGTGGTGCCACCTACCAAAATACCACTTATAGAATCATTTTGTTTAGCAACCAACATAGCATGACATAATCCCTCAACAACCAATAGAAAGAGAAGTGGGGATAGAGGGCAACCTTGTCTCAATCCCCGAGTAGGTCTAAAGAAATTTGAGGTAGAACCATTTATGAGAATGACATAAGAAATAGAGGTGATACAACCCATAATCCAAATAACCGACTATAAGCAAAAACTAAGATGTATCAGCAATAACTAAATATATAGCAAATCCACTCTATCATATGCCTTCAACAAATCAAGCTTCATAACAAGGGCTGAATATTTCTTTGTTTTTAATGTATGGATAGCCTCTTGAGCAACCCTAATAGCCTCATGAATATTTCTCCCATGTAAGAAACCAAATTGTTCACACAAGATAGAATTTGAGGGCACATGCTTGATTCTAACATCAATGACTTTAGAAACAATCTTGTATATGCAATTACAAAGAGAGATAGGGAGAAAGTAATCAAAGGAGTTTGGCTTATCCTTCTTAGAAACCAAGGTGTTGACTATTGAGTTGAAATCCCCAAGTATTTTCCTAGATTGTCAAGATTGTTTGACCACATGAAGGATATTAGAACCTAGAAAATTAAAAAACCCAAAATAATTCAATAGTCTAGCCATCTAGTCCTAGAATTTTTTCTTTGTGAAAATTTTATGTAACAATCCTCAATTTATCCCTCGAAATTTATTTCATAAGATCCTCAATAGCTACTCCATCAACAAAGCTCAAAAAATGTGCAGAAATACTATGCCAACAATATTTTCCCTGTCTAGTTCCTTATACAATTGGTAGAAATTTGTGACTCTCATGTTAGCAATGTCCTTGAATGTGTTAGCCTTAGTACCATCTACCTTTGACACTTCACAAATAGTGGTTTTCGTTTTACGATAATTGGAAAAGTTATGCAAATACTTGGTATTTTCATCACCATTTTACAACCAAATAGCCTGACATTTTAATCTCCATCGAGCATCTATATTAGCCAAAATCTTCTTTTTTGTTCCAATTCCAACAACCTTAATCTAGAAGCCTCATCAAAGGTAGTTTGGAAATCATTATAAGCATAAAACACATCCAATTCCTGCTCCACCAAAGTAAGAGACCTTTCCTATTCCAAATGTTTTTTATGTGTCTAGTTGATAGTAGCATCCTTGATTTTTTTAAGGTTTTTAGCAAGTTGTAGGCTAGTTGATTCATTTGAAGATTCATCAAAGAAATTCCAAAAAATTTTAATCAAGTTAATGAAATCAATATCCAAAAGCCAAGAGGGATTTAATTCGAATGGGGAAGTAGGTTAGTGTTAGCTTTAAATTTTTTAGTAAAATGGGGAGATGACCAAAATCACCACCTAAGGCCACCCAAGAATGAATCACATCTAATTTATGGAAAAGTGAATCATGTACCAAAAATATATCAAGCCTTTTTTCCACACGCTCAACACCAATGCACATATTTCTCCAACTAGGAATGATCACAATTGGGGATAGATCAATCAACTTAGAGACCTCCAATTTATGTTGAAAAAGACTAGCTAAAGGGTCAACTATAGCAAAATCACCCCAAACTTCTTCATTGGAGATAGTGAAATTTAAATCTCCTCCCAAAATGAGGGTTTTAGAATTTAAGAAAGCATTATCAAAAACACTTTCCCAAAGAGACTTTTCACTTGATGTGGGGCCGTATATATTAGTCATAGCAGGTGTAAAGCCCATTTCCATAGAAAGCAGTCTTGTGCCAATGCATACCAAAGATAATAGAATCAACTAGAGTCATAGTTGAGTTTTTCCAACTAGTGAATAAACCCCCAGAAAGGCCATTGGATTTTATTGAAAGAAAGGACCAATCAAATCAGAAAATAGATCACTAGTAATCTAGTTTCCTTCCTTTTTTGTTTCTTGAATCAAGATGACATCAGGTTTATGTACAACCATTAATCATTTGAGAGTAGTCTTTTAGGAGGGGTTTCCTATCCCTCTAATATTGAAGGACATAATAATCATAATTCAACATTTTTGGGGGCTTTCCCTACTATAAGGGCCCCAAACCATGTCATGTGTTCCCCTTGTAAGGTATCTGCCACTACCAAATGCTTTGTTTGTGAAAATATAGTAGATCTTCCCGTTCCCAAGAAGACCCCATCACCTATTAAAATACAATCTTTGTAGCCAACAACAATGCATTCATCCTCATTCCTATGCATCTTTCAAGGACAATGAATATCTAGGTTGTGTAGGAAGTACAAACAAAATATTAGCAGTAACTGAAAGTCTAGGCTCAATGAAATGTTGTGTCCTCAAAGAGCCCACCATATCAAGCAAGATATTTTTACCCTTAACCCATGGAGTGACATCAAGTGAAAATATTCAATGTTACATGGGGAGGCATCCCTTGTCCGAAAATGTACTATCCCCATCCTCTATTGTCTCTGAGATAGGGGGACACAAAGAGGGCATCCCCTTGTCATCCACAAAATAGGCCAGAGAGCAAGAACCAATAGGAGACGTCCCTACCTATTTGGGGATGGCTCGCCATCCCCAGGATGACTGGGGGACATTGGGGACGTCACTCACCATCTTGGGGATGAATAGTTGTCCCCAAATGAATGTAAATACTTTAGCAGCAAAAATAACACAAAATATTAATAAACTAATGCTTTTATGGTTCTTTGATGCATATTTGCATATATTTTGTGTGTATGTTACTGTATATTTTTTGTTTGTATCAAATTTGCATATATTTTGTGTGTATGGTACTGTATATTTTTTTTGTATGTTACTTAATTCCTTGTGTGTCTTTAGTGAGTGAAGAGCTTTCTACCTTACTTTTCTATCCAAAAGCCATTGTAGTACTTTGAAGAATGTTATAGTCCTAAGAAATTTGAGGTTTCCCTACCACATGCCTGTTTGTCGGAGCTCTTTTGGATAAAATGCCTATGCATTTTTAGTTACCAATGTTAGGAGGCATACTTCTTGATCCATCTTCAAGGTAATTTTCTTTGTGTGTCAAGAGTAGTTTGAATAACTTAGAAGCATTAGCATCTGAGGCTAAGAAGTTATGTACTCTACCTAAGAGATTTGCACTATTGGGGTTTTCTTGTTTTTGTTACTTTTGAACCATGGTTTTATTGATATTTGAGAGTGTTGTTATAATACTTTATTGACATTTATTATGCTATTATACTACTGCTCTCATAATTTATTTACATATTTTAATATTGTTATTATCAATTATTGACATATCTCTCTATCTTTCCCTCTCTCTCTATAACATATTAATAAATTTATTAAAAATCATATTTGTGTGTGTGTATCACCATCCCCTGTCGTTCCCCATCCTTGTCCCTGAAATGCCATGGAACATAGAAAATATTCCATTTCTATTTTTCCATGCCAAATCCTTCATTCCTTTCTTCCCATACTTTGACTTCTTCACCACCCCATCTATGGTGGAACATGGATCAGCACACTTCCCTATTGAGTTGAGAGTCATGAACTAGTTATCATCATTGTCTAAATGTCAAGTAAGAGCTACAACATCAATAGCAAGATCTAGCAGCATAACATCACAACAAAATGAGCCAAGTTTATGTGCCAGAGGATCCACAATAGGCCTACATGAATTGAACAGGTATTCTAGATTTGGACCCTCGTCACCTTGCAATATAGTACCAATGGGAGGCAAAGTGTCACCATTGGTGGAAAAATATAAATCTTCCCCAAACTTTGACCTATCTTGTGATGTGGTAGGCAAATTATTTAGAAAAGGATTCCCAAATCGATTACACAATCGAACTTTTTTTGAGGTCAATTATGTGTAAATGGCAAAGAATAATCATTTGCTAAATGACCATAAATGTGGCATCTAGCACAATGAAAGGATATACCCACATAGTCCAATGTTTGTCTATGCACACCACATATTGATTCCAATTGCACAAAATATCTCCAAAGACTAGAATTCAAGTGGTAATGTTGGCATTTTAACCCACATTGGCTTCGTCTTTCAATGTCCAATTCTTGGATCAAAGCCAGGAAGGAGTTCACAGCCTCGAAGTTAATGGACTTGATCCCCAAAACCATCTAGTATCCCTGATCAAAGGAACATCCTCAGAAGTGTGAATAAAAAAGCAATCCAACCCCTAACCAATAAATGAAATATTGGGATGTATCCAAGGATAGGCTGCCAACTGCGTGCAATCCACTGAGATAAATTTTTCTAAGAAAATGCCAGTCAAAGAGATATTGGATAATTCAAGAACTTGAGACATCATAATGTCCTCGCCCAATACAAATCTAACACCATTTTTACATTTTTTTAATGCATTTTGACCCTTTCTTCTTGTTCCCCTCTTTGTTGTTTACATTAAACGAGGGGAGGCCCATCTTGATGTCAGTCACGCCATTCAAAGACAATGGGAATCTACAAGGAGCCCTGTCACTGATTAAAGAAATCAGAAGATGACAAAGGCCGAGTCCCAAAGCAGAGGCACTACAGATTAGAGCATCCCAGTGATCAGCATCTCGATGCCCTAATCTGCCAAAAGAAAACCCTGCTAAGATGCTACCACGTGACAGAATCCCCATTGAGAACCGTTCAAAGAGCACAGTCAATTCCTCCTCGTGACAAGGAAAACAGCAGCACTCTGTCGCACCTCCATTCCCCCCTTATACAATCATCTGATCCACTGACCGCACTCTGGTTCACCTCTCCTAGAACATGCTTTCACATTCAAATGTGTTGTTTTCCAAAAGTTAACGGTCGGTCCTCTTGACGAGCAATGGACTCACACTACCTATTTCTAACTAAACTTTTCATCAGAGAAAGCGACGATCAGGTTTTTAAATTCAAGTTGCATTTGCATGGGAGGTGAAAAGCAAGAGGAATCCGACGAGATCTTTGTCTGTTTCTTCCCAATCCAACATATTCACGTGACAAAGGGGGCGACGATAGAAACCTATTTTCTCTTATTCACACAGATCTTTTGTTTATATTTGTAGAGTTGTCTTAGTTATTATTATATCCATAAATTAAATCACTTGGCTATCATGGTGAAATATAAAATTATTCTATTGTAAAATCATATCGGATCATTTTTTTTAATTCTCTTGATAATTAGTTATTAGACGTTTAAATATTTTTTTAGTCATTGATGATGTTGGATAATTTAGGGTTAAAATAATAAGGGGACTTTCACATGTAGTTGGACATGGAAATTGAAACAATCAAAAGAAATTTACAACAATATTGTTTAAAAGAATTTATAATATTGTAATAAATATAATAAATATTAGGTGTTTAAGATAAAAGAAATGGAATAGTAAATATGATAAAATATAATGAGATTGAAGTATACTTAGTAAGTATGAGAGAAAGGTAGTGGAATGTTAAAAATTAAAAAAAATTATATTTCCATGTCAACATCATTAATGTGACACTCATAATTATATGTAAAAGAACTTTATTAAGTTTGAGAGGAGATATTTGGTTTTAAAAGCAAGAGGGCAATGAGATGGCAACAAGATTAAATATATTATTGAATCAAATTGGAAGCTGGTAAGTGAGAATAACTTACTCGAGGAACAAGTAAACAATTTTCAATGCATCATGGATAAGGGGTAACAAGAGTTGATCATTGTAGAATACGAGTTGAACTAGTTGAAACTAGTAGAAAAAGTAAATAAAATATGCTAAAGGAAAAATATACATCAAAAATAAAATTGGATTTAAATTGCAATAAAAAACATGGAGATAAAAAAGATAAGAGACCAAAACTTGGGCACAACTAGTAAGGGGACTAACAAACAAACAAATGAAACTCATAGAGAAATAAGATAACTATTCACAAAAGGACATGGAAGGAGTAATAATATTAAATAGAGAATCATGGTGCAAAATTATAAAAGTGAAAAAGAAGGAACAAATAAGCAATACATAAAGTTGAAAATACAAGAAAATAAAATAATAATATGGCCAGCTAATTGCTACTTTGTGTCAAAGGCTCAATGACATATAAGAAAATGAACATAGATTTTATAGACTCTTATGCTTCGGTCTAAAAATAAATAAAATTAATTTTTAGGACTATGAATGAAGTCATAATAATAGTTGACATTTAATGTGAGGATGAAAAATAATCAAGTCCTCATCTTGACTATTGAATGAAGGAAAAACAAACCCTTTATGACTAGATTAATAGCAAGGACAAATCTAGAAAAATAATTCACAAGATGGTAAGGGAGAAGTTACACAAAATTTATTAAGGGTTATTTAACTTATATACCATGCTTATATGTAATGTCATGATTCCATGATTGAATTTGGGTGATATCACCTACAAAATTTCTAATGGTAAAAAAATGATGGACTATGTTGTTTTCTATTAGAACTCTAATGACTTATATAGTATAAGTTGTGAATTGTCCGATAGAGATAAAATTGAATCATAATATGGTATATGTAAAAATTGGCCTTCACATAAATAATTAGCGAAAGGAGAAAGCTCGCAACAATCAAAAGATTGACACATCCATAGGAAAAAATGCTCTTCTTTCAAGAGAATAAGAAACTCCTCAAAGTTTCCATAGAGCTACCCTATCAAACATCATAGATTATTTCAACATGTATTTCAAGTCACCATATAAATAGTTATATGTTGATTTCCTTATTTCACAAGGGATTAAGAATGTGAGAACGTATAAGCCTAAGAGAGTAATCACAAATATATTCTTGATAATTTTTTTGTAAGGTGAAGAGTAGAATGCAACAAAAAAAATTGAAGGAGTTTAGGATGGAAAAGAAAAATAAGGATAATAAAAAAATTGATATGATCCATAAAGGAAATATATGGGAACGTAATAAAGGAGGGGTTAGTTAGTCCTAGAAAGCACAAACTTGAGACATTTAGGAGTCAATTATAGCAAAAAATCCTCAAATAGAAAAAATATCATGGATTACTAATAGTTAGGTTATAAATGTTCAAGTTAAAAATGCCCCAAGTGATCCACATAGTTGTAAATCTCTTCTTTGTTGTGGTCATTAGTCAAGGAATAAATAATCTAGTAGGAATTAAATCTCACTTAGCCTAGATGGGTTGCAAATAGAGCATTTAATATGAGGAATATAGATCCACACCTCACATCAAATGAATCTTAAATAACATCATTCAAGAAAGATTCAAACTATCTAAAATACTATTAGTGTTGTCTCATTTTACAAGACTATGAATATCAACCATTCATCAAACTACTACACTATGATTCTTAGTACTCTCTTTATAAATATTTTAGGATCATCATTGATCAGGCATAATTAATACTTTGGCCAAGAAAGAAGAAAAGAGCAAAGAGGTAGTCAAGTTTCAAGTTGAAACACTCAACTATTGATCATTACATTACCCATAGGCACTTGATTAAAAATAATGGGACATGTAAAGAGAGTACATCTTTTATGGATTTTTGGATTATAAAAAATAACTTTGCATGGTTCTTAGAGAAAATTCAAAGCAATATGAAGGAACTCAATTCTAGTTGAGTTTAGAGAAACAATCCATTGGATTAGTGACTCTCTATGGGCCAAAATTAGAAGAATTTAGGAGATGTTGGAATGCTTTGGAACATTTGTGTCAAACATTGTTGTCAGTTTTTTGGGTTATACATTGGTAAATTGAAAGAATGGATAAACAAGGTTGATGGTGGGGTTTTTCAACATGCTAGTTATGTAATAAAATTATTTTTGGACATTGATCATCCCATCCTAATGACAAAAAATGCTCAAAGTTTAAGATAATACTTGACGAAACTAGAGATTTTTTTCAATAGGTTGGGATGTAAGTGAACACTAATTTTAAACCAAAGTCATGATCATTTCATTATAGAGAAAAGAGAAATAAATTAACTTAATTCTAAAATGTAATTTACTAGAAATAGTGGAAGAATACAAATAATGTATGTTTAATTTTTACAATAAGCTTAGTTAGGTGACATGAAAATTAAAAATAATATAATGGTAAGGAAATATTTATACTTATTATAAAATAGGTGTGGGAATTGAGATATATGGGATTGAAAAACTAAGATAATCTTATTTGGTTTACATGTCACTCTTGTGGTCCTTGATGGGTGTGAACTTTAGGGAAGTAGTATGTTAGATCAAACAAAGCAGAGAAAATAAAAAAGAATCCAAAAAAACTTAATCATAAAAGATTAAAATTGTGAGGAGATTCTAGTAGCTAAAATATGTATTTTCCCATTAGAAGCACTAATTATGGCTTGGTTGTTAATCTACATAAATATGGCTCAAAATATGGAGAAATATCATTGACCTAAAGTGGTTATAGGATAAACTAAGCAAAAGGAAGAACACATTGATGAGACCAAACATTAAGTACATGAATAAATGAGATATTGATATGGAAGAGTGCTCAAAAACCAATGAGGAAATAAAAAATTTGAATAAAAAGTATAGGAGTACCCTACGAACAAAGGAAATTGGATAGAAGAAATCTTTCTATATCAAACAATTTAAACCCATGTAGGACCATGGAGAGAAAGCTTCCATAAGAGCATGAATTAAATGGAAAGAAAAAAAATTGATGACCTAGTTAAGTACTAGCTCATAACATCCTAGATGTCAGGTTTATATGTGGACATTACCTAAGGAGGAATGTGAAATAAGAACTTGCTTATTTTGTAACAAGAGAATGATGGAGATAGAATGGTCCACTACATCATGGGCCAAACTTATAGTGGCATCCACATCATGTTTAATTTTTGAGCTCATTATGTTTCTGCTTATGAAAATTAATTATAAAAAGTTTGGCCCAATCTTTTGTAATTTTTAACTTTTTATAATTAATGTTTATAGTGGCATCCACATCATGTTTAATTTTTAATCATACAAAAGGTTGGGCCAAACTTTTTATAATTAATGTTTATAACTACATCATGTGTCCGCCATTACGTTCCTGCTTATGAAAATTAAAGTGGAAAGTTTTGAGCTCAGGGCTATAAAAATCGACAATCTCAGCCTCTTTCTCTCACAACTTTCCAGTTTAATTTTCATAAGCAGGAACGTAATGGCGGAAGAAGTTAACAAGCCTGTGAAACGAGTGTGTGTGACTGGAGCAGGGGGATACATAGGATCATGGTTGATCAAAAATCTTCTGGAAAGGAGCTACACCGTCAACGCCACACTTAGAAACCCAGGTACTTGTTTTTTAAGCGAAGATTATAAAAACTAACAATATAGTTTAAGAGTTGTCCGTTTAAGCGTTCCAGTTTTATATGGGTTCATGATATGCAGGGGACGAGACAAAATCTGGGCCTTTGTTGGGGCTGCCGGGGGCAGAGGAGAGGCTTAAGCTCTTTAAAGCTGATTTATGCTTAGAGGGCAGCTTTGATTCTGCAGTGGAGGGTTGTCAAGGAGTTTTTCATGTGGCAGGTCCCATGGATTTTACAAAAGATAATCTGGTAAGCAGATGAAATGACTCTTCACCTCTTTATCTATCCAAACACTAAACTTTCTCTAAGGTTTTCTGGAATGAATTCTGTTTTCCAGGATGATTTTGTTGTACCTGCTGTAAATGGGGTACTCAATGTTATGAAAGCTTGTGTAGGCGCTAAATCTGTTAGACGTGTAATTTTCACTTCATCAGTTACAGCGGCTTCTCCAATGAATGAAAAGGGGGAATTCATCCAAACATGCCTTGATGAGAGGAGTTGGAGCCCCATAAATTTCCTTAAGTCTAAGACAACTAATTCAGCTTGGTATACGATAGCTAAGACATTAGCAGAACAAGAAGCCCTTAAATATGGGCTTGATAATAACATTGAAGTAGTGACCATCCTACCAGGTGTGGTGATTGGGCCTTGGTTTACAACTACGGGTTCTCCAACATCTGCTCTAACAATATTAGCTGTGACTGGAGGTATAAATATTTGTGTGTTTATTGATACCTTTTGTATGATATATTCATGATTCTGTATATTTCTCATGTGACCTGACCTAACAGGAAGTGAGGAATATTACAAAGTGCTTAAGTTTCTTGATTTCATGTTGGGATCTGTACCAATTGTTCATATTGATGATACTTGCAATGCCCACATATTCCTGATGGAACATACAAATGCTCAAAATCGTTATGTTTGTGTATCTGATTCTTTGAGTCTAAAGTCTCTCAAAGATTTCCTTGCTAAGCACTATGTACAAATAGAGAATTCTCTCAAGTAAGCAAACAAATTTCATTTGAGCCTTGTACATTATTTAACTAGTCTAGAGAACCTTTAATTGCCAGACCTTTTAAGTTTTTAATTGTATTTGGTACAGGTTGGATGAAGATGATGGACCTGAGAAATACGTACCTGTTTCTTCAAAGAAATTGTTGGATATGGGTTTCTCTTACAACTATCATTTGCCAGAAGCTTTTAAGGAGACCATGGACTGTGTCATAAGAAATGGTCTGTTAAGTTCTAACCAATAAGCATAATGGAAATGCAATGTTGATTAATGAAAAGTTGCTTTCAGATGGAGTCTTATTTATCCTAATGGAAAAAGGGAACACCGTTCAATGTTGTATGGGTTGAAATCATTTCATTTCTTCCACTTCCTTTGAGTTCACATGTTCCCTTTTCCTCTATCGAAGGAAAAATATTTTACTTCATACAATAAAGAGTTTTGTGGAAGATAATAAAGTTTCTATTTAACTAGCAATCACATCTTAGTGTACAATAGGTGTGTGAAAGAAGTGTGAAGGTCAATTAGGATAAATTTTGTTCTATTTTTTGTAGACATTTATTAATTATTAATTTTGGTCAATTGGTAGGCCATTCAACAAATAATGTTGTCTATGCAATAAAGGTCACAATGGACAAGTTATAGCTTCAAATCAACTATGCATCCACTACAAGGATCCAAATGTGATTGAAATAAAACCTTTGAATCAAGAAGATAATTAGGCTCTATTACTAACAAGCTCATGTTATGTTTGCAATAAGGAGGGAGGGATAGAGAGAGGGAGAGATAGGAATATAAAGAGGGAGAGATAGACAGGGGGAGAACGAGAGAGAGAGAGAGAGAGAGAGAGAGAGAGAGAGAGAGAGAGAGAGAGAGAGAGAGAGAGAGAGAGAGCGCTAAGGGGGAGGGGGGTAATAAGATAGAGATAGAGAAGGAGAGGAAGAAATAAAGAGAGAGGAGAGAGGAATAGATATATATGGAAGAGATAAATATACAGAGGAGAGAGAGGGAGAGAATGAGAGAGGGAGAGATAGAAGGATAGAGATAGAGATAGGAAGTGATATATAGAGAGATGGAGATATAGAGAGATAGAGATAGAGGGGGAGTTGGAAGAAGAAATGTGGAGAGATAGAGAATGAGAGGCAAAGATATATAGATACACAGGTCTAGGAAGAGGGAGGGGGAAAGAGAGAGGGAGAAATGTCTAGAGATAAAGGGGGTGAGAGGAAAATAGAGGTAGAGGTGGAGGTAGAGCAAGAGAGGGAGAGTGAGACAAAATAGATAGAGAGATATAGGGAGAGGGAGATGGAGAGATGGAGAAATATAGATGGTGAGATAAAGTGATAGAGATAGAGAGATATAATGTGTGATATAGAGAGAGGAGGAGAGGGAGAGAGAGACAAATAAAGAGAATTATAGATAGATAAATAGAGAGGGAGAGAGGGAGAGAGAAGTAGGGATCTAGATAGAGATATATGGGAAGAGAAAGAGAGATAAAGATATATGGGAAGAGAAAGGGAGAGAGAGGTAGTGGTATCTAGAGATGGATAGGGGGATAGTGAGGGAGCAAGGGAGGGAGAGATAGGTAGAGTAGAGAGGGGGGAGATAGACAGAGAGGGAGGGAGAGAAAGGGAGAGAGATAGGTAGAGGGAGAGATAGAGAAGAGGGAGAGAGGGAAAGATAGCTCAAAGAGATGGAGAGAGAGAGGTAGAGATATATAGGAAGAGGGAGAGGGAGATATAGATGGTGAGATAGAGTGATACAAATATATAGATATAAGGAGATATAGAGAGAGGAGAGGGAGAGAGAGACAAAGATATACAAATAGAGAGAGTCGAAGATAGAGAGAGAGAGAGAGAGAGAGGTGATATATGGGAAGAGAAAGAGAGAGATAGAGATATATGGGAAGAGAAAGGGAGAAAGAGGTAGAGATATAGAGATAGATAGGGGATAGGGAGGAGCGAGGGAGGGAGAGATGGGGAGAGATAGATAGGGGGGAGATAGAGAGGAGGGATAGAAAGGGAGAGAGATAGGTAGAGAAGGGAGAGATAGAGATAGAGATATATAGGGGATAGGGAGGGATATATAATAATAATATAATTTATATATAATAATAAATATAATTATATTAAATATAAATTGATAAATATATTATATAAAATATATATTATATGTTAAATATATTTTGTATTATATTTATATGTTAAATTTTTGTACTATATAAAACTATATAATTATTAATCATGAATTATAATCATTTTATATATATTTAATACATTTATTAAAATATATAATATATATTGGTCTCAATGGAGAAGTGATACCTTCAAATCAAACATGCATCCACTTAGAAGGATCCAAACACAAATAAAATAAAACTTCTTAATGAGGAAGATAATCAAGCTCCATTACCAAAAGGTTCATGTTATATTTGCAATATGGAGAAAGGGAGGGAGGAATAAATAGGGAGAGATAGAGGGGAAAGACTGAGAGAGAGAGGGAGATTAGGAGATAGAGATAGATAGGAAGATAGAGATGGAGAGGAAGACAAATTCATTGTCAGCAATTCACCGATGGAAAATTCACCGCCAGCAATTCACCGTGGGAAAATTCACCGCCGTGACAAATTCATCGTGAGAAAATTCACGGTCATGACAAATTCACCACCAAATAAAATTCACCACCAGCAATTCACCGAAGGGAAAATTAACCGCATTAATGTTTTTCAATATATATCTTGAAAACTTTAATTTATTTTTTAAAAATAATTTTCACTTGCCTTACAATACAATTTTATTTTTTTAATATTTTTTATGTTTATTTTGATATGAAAATTATGCACTAATTTTCATAAAAAATTTAAAAATAAATAAATTATTTACTTTAATTTCTACTTCAAATATTATTTTATTTTTCCATGTGTTTATTTATAATATTAAAATTAAGCTAATGCATTTATTTTTTATTTTTATTATAATAAAATATATTGAAAAATATGTGATTAAATATATTGAAAACTATTTTTATTTTTATTATCATAAATCAAATTCTTTAAAGTTAATACAATTATTTTTTTATTATCATAAATTAAATTATTCTTTTGCAAAAAAAATCAAAGTTTTTGAAATATATATTAAAAATATTAATGGCGGTTAATTTTCTCCTCGGTGAATTGCTGGCAGTGAATTTTACTTGGCGGTGAATTTGTCATGGCGGTGAATTTTCCCACAATAAATTTGTCATGGTGGTGAATTTTCCCACGATGAATTGTTGGCCATGAATTTTCCATCGGTGAATTGCTAGCGATGAATTTTCCTAGAGCCATATAGGAGAGAAGAATAGATAGAGATCCAAAGTAGATAAATATATTTAGAGAGGGGGAGAGATAAAAAGATAAAGATAGAGATAGGGAGTAATAGAGATAGATAAAGACATAGATAGGTATTAGAGAGATGTATAGAGAGGGAGGAGAGAGAGATGGAGAGGGGAAAGATGGATAGGTAGATATAGAGATAGAGGTAAGGAGGGTTGAAAAAATAATGTGTGTGTATATGAGTGAGAGAGATATGGAGAGAGATAGAGAGGTAGATAGAAATATAAATATTTGATTTATCTCTATATTTTTCTTCCCTCTTATCTTTCTCTATCTCTCTAACATTTTTCTCACACCCTTTCCTCTCTCCATTTCTTTATTCCTATCTTAGGTCATATTTATCCCATCTCTTTCGATCAATAAAGCTATTCAATTAATTATATCTTAATTTAATTTGTACTATAAAAATATAGTATATATTATATCTAATAATTTGTATTGTAGAATATAATATATGATAATATTTAAATATAATATTAATATGAACATAAATTTGATAATTTATCTCACTATTTATCTCTCTCTTCCACTCCCCTCTTTATACCTCACTATTTATCTCTCTCCCACTCCCTCTTTATCCCTCACTCTCTACCTCTTTTTGTTTTGGATCTCTTATATTCTCTCTTTTTGCATTCTCTATCTTTTCAATTTCTCCTTCTTTATATATATACCTATCTCTATATACAATTGTCTCCCCCTCTATCTCTCTCCAAAAGTGGGTTCAAGTATTAGATTTTTTATGTTATTTTAATATGTAACATATTTAAATATATTAATTACTAATTATAGTAATTTTATGTCTATATTTAATAATTTTCCTTAGAGAATATAATATATATAATTTTATTTATATTATATCTATTATATATTATATTATATTATATATTAGTTTAATTAGTACTATTAAAAATATAGTAATTATTAATCAACATAATTAGTATATTTTATAGTTTACAATCTAATTTAAATATTATATAATAATAAATAATTTTTTAAAAGAATTAAATTAATTATATAATATATAATATTAAATTAATGTAATAAAATTATATATATTATATTATTACGCCGAGATGCGTACCACTAAAATCCCAAGCATCCATATACATAAAAACTTGAGATTAAATCTAGAATGCAATGAAAATCGTCATCGTTGATAGATAATGTGTAATAGAAGGGAATAAAGGAGTTAGCTATAAAGATATTGCCACTGAAATCTCGCCTATAAGTGAACAAATCATTGTTGTTAATGTGAAATGTTTAATAATGAGTCGGTCGATTCATTTTCCCTAACCCTAACACATGTTTGCATTTTCCCTAAATCCTAAACATCTTTTCTTTATGTTATGCTTCAGCTACTTTCCTTCATTCTAGACTAAGCACGATCGAGGAAGGAGATGCCTGGGTGTACTACCCTTGTTTTTTTTGTTGGTTTTATCTTTCTCTATTTTTATCCTGCTATTATTCAATTTCAATTACCCAGCTGTAACTCCCACTTCCATCTTCTCTGGTCTAGCAGCTATAGTTCAGAATCAAATGTAGTAAGTATTTGGCCAGAGAATTATATTATGGGTGGGTTCCTGACTACTGAATGTATGCTTGGGGACTTCACACACGACATCCTTGTGGATCTTATGTATATCTTTATTGTGGACTTGGAAAAAAATAGCCAATACTTTTGTGACCATGGACCATGGTCGTAAGACGTATGTGTTAAATAGTTGAGTAACCAAATTGGTATAGGCAGAGTGTATGAGATACATGACTATTGACTTTGAGTTACCATTTGACTGAAAATATGTAGTATTCATATATCATCCACTTAGAAGGTACTAGATATTTTCAGATATCTATTTTGTGCCTGATGTATGTTGGTACTTGTTATCATAATTGATGATTTCTAGATAGATATAGAGTATTGTTTGTTGATACTTGTGATGAGTATGACATTATATAGATTCCTCTTCTTAGAAAACATGATAGTTATGAATTCTGAATGTTACTATTGTGACCATCACAATGGCAATGATGTTTTTTTTTTTTCCGTTAAATTATGATTGTGCACTAATTAGTAATCTATTGGCTTGGATATTTACATAGATGAATCCCTTGCATTCTACAACCCTTCACAATCACCAAGATCCCACCCAATATTATATGAGATTTCACCAATCTACTTAAATAATTGGTGCTTAAATAAGGGAGAGGAGTCTATAGTGGGCCATCCTAACTTTGCACTACTCAAAGTCATATGTGAAAATTTCAAATCACTTCGAAATTTGAACATTAGCTTATTTGGCAAGTCCCTTGCTTATAAAAATTGATTTCAATTCCACATCAGCATATTTTTTGTTGAGGTATCCAAAAAGGCCCAAAAAAAAGGTGAGACTAATAGTGGGTCACTAAGTCATGTATTATTGGTGCATTGATGTGGCATCACATGATTTGTCAGTTTCTATACTTTATGGATAAAAGTATTTTGTAATTGGATATTAAGTGTTTTGCAATTGGATATTAAGCCTCCCTACAATGGGGTCCACTCAAGCCTACTTCTATACACACTAGTGGACCCCTACCCACTATGGGCCCCTTTCCCTTAATAGCTCCCTCATATAGATTAAAAAAATCATTCCATTAACAAAAAAAATTAATTATATTAATTCATACACGTACTAGCTATCTCAATTTGTTGAGTCTTTAGCTATTGAACTAACAAAATTGACATGTTTTAATAGAGAATGCCTCCTACATTTCACAAACGGTGCAAGAGCAATGCCAAAAAGATAGAAATCTACACAATGGAGTTAACAAAAAAAAATTAAAATACTTTTCATTAATTAAAGGAGAAACAAACCTAACAATCAAAATTGGAAGGCTGCCTTTAATCTTAGTTTGACCTGATTCTCATGACCCCATAAACATTTGTGAGAGAACCTTAATGCACTCAAAATAAGTCTATCCTCCTCTACTATAATTGTTACTTTTTTAGGAGAACAAAATAGATAGAAGAATGTCAAAAAGTAAATGCAAGAGATAATCCCTCTCAATACTAATGTTATCCCTCAAGGGAAAAAAATATGGCTTATCGAGAAGTTACTCCACAACATCATTCATAAGTTTACAAAACTTATGTGTTACAATCAACTAAGGGTTTCTTCTCTAATTGGATTCCAGGTTATTAGGAGATTCTATCTATTCAAGCCTTCATTTATTTTATAAAAATTCAAGATGTAAAAGGCTATATCTCAAGTTCTTAATACGAGAAGAAATCCTACACTTAATAGCCTTAGCTCAAGGCTCTGAAACCATTCAAAGCTGATTTGTATATCCTTCCTACTGGTGTTTAAGTTCTATAATATCATTACTATTACCACAATTTTTTATTGAAGTTATTTTGGTTATCATAAAAAAATTGAAGGTAAGAAGAATCACATTTACAATCAAGACCAAACAAGGAAAATTTACCAATCAAATGTATCTTAATTAACTTCATTTAAGAAAGATTCAAACCATCTAGCATACTATTAGTGTTGTCTCATTTTACAAGATTGTGAATATTGACCATTCATCAAAATACTACATTATAATTCTTAGTCCCCTCTTTATACATATTTTAGGATCATCATTGATCCCATAATTAATAGTTTATCCAAGAAAGGAAAATAAAGCAAATAGTTAGTCAAGTTTCAAGTTGAAACAGACAACTATTGATCATTACATCACCCATAGACACCTGATTAAAAATTATTGGACATGTTTAGAGAGGATGTTTTTTGTGGATTAAAAAATTTATCTTTACATGATTCTTTGAGAAAATTAGAAGCAATATGAAGGAACTCAAGTTATAGTTGAGTTTAGAGCAACAATCCATTAGATCAATGACTCTGTATAGGCCAAAATTAGAAGAATTTAGTAGATGTTAAAATGATTTGGAACATTTGTGTCAAACATGGTTGTTACCTTTTTTGGGTTATACATTGGTAAATTTAAATAATGGATAAAAAAAAGTTGGCGGTTAGGGTTTTCAACATGCTAGTTATGTATGGAACCTAGAAAAACCACTTTGTAGAAGCATTTGTAGCCTATCATGGTTTGAAGTTAGTACAATCAAGAGGATATGGTAAGGTGTGGCTTGAGGGGGATTCCCTCAATATCATTAATTACCTTAGGAAGTTGTCTTATACTTCGTTGATGGTGTAGGTGCTCAGTAATGATGCTATACATATTGTGGAATCCTTTGATCGATGCCATATCTCACATATTTATAGAGAAGGCAATAGGATCTGGTTGATTTTTTTTCCAATTATGGGGTGAATGAATCTATGGCTTGGGGTGAACATGACCTTCTACCCCTAGAGGCTCGCTCAATTATTCATTATTATGCTCAAAAGTGTTGAGGGGAGTTCTCCTTTTATGCTAGTTTGTTGTCACATGTCCCTTACATGGCAGCTAGTTCTGAGGTGTAACTCATTGAGAGGAAAGGTTGAGCGGTATGGTGTGGTGGCTCAATTGACTAGGCCTTCTTTTCTCATGATTTTTCTCTGCCACATTGTCCATTCCACATAGATTATGGGTATCTGGGAGGCTTTTGTCTTCTTGAGGTTTCCTATTTTCCATTGCAAGCTTTCAAAGTTTATTCAAATTGTCTACAAATTCTTCCTTTTGTTGAGTTTTTTGCATGTTGCTACCATGGGAGGAAGCCAAAATAGAATGGAGCCCAAATCTTGTGACTGTGTGAAAGCTAACAAAAGGTTGTGGGAATTTGTGGAACCTGGGGGAGTTACCTTGTACATTTAGAAGATGCATGGGTTTGATGCGAAGGAATCTCATTATTTTTTGGAAGGTTAGCATAACAAGGTGTTGGAAATAGGGGGAAAGGAATTTACTATCACTAAGGAACTCATCATAGAAATTATAGGCTTATCAATTGATGGGAAGAAATTTTACAAAGATAAGAATGAGTTTGGTTCAGCTATGTATGCTTTTTTCAAATACAATAAGTGTAGGAAGTTGGAAAAGGAAAAATGTGGTGGCTATCTGTGTTCCTCTCTCAAGGAAATTTGGAGAGATGTCGTGGAGGAGATAATGAGGTATTTTACATTGGATAGTCGCTTTTCTATTGTTTCTAGGCATCATTTTGTCTTGATGAACCATTTTAGGCTTAAAAAGAGTGTTTCGTTTCCTTACTACCTCTTGGTGTCTCTTGAAATTGGTGTAAGGGATCATAGACATAATCTCAAAAGTCCTATCCTCTATGAAGGTCTTATTTTGTTGATTATTGATTATGTTAAGGATTTTATTCTCCCTTCCCAACCTAATATTTCCAATGTTGGTAGAAAAAAGAAAAATATAGAGTATGTTATAGGGTTTGAGGAGAATTTTGAGGATGAAGACTACTCCCCTGGGTCTAAAGCTTCCTTGGAAGGTGAGTCAAAGTCTCTTGCTATCTCAGATGGTAAGAAGATGAAAAAGACCCAATCCCCTTCTCCCTTGAAGGATGTTGAGTATATTACTGGTGATGAGGTTGAGATTGTGAAGTCCTCCCAAAATTCAAAAGTTTTGAATGGATTAAGGGGTAAAAAGAGGAAGGCTAACAATAAGAAAAGAAAGAAGGCTCAATCCCCAATTTCCTCAATGGAAGATGCGTGTGATATAGGTGATGAGGTTGAGGTTGATTGGCATAGCTTGAAATCAAACCCTATGAAGGGGTTGAAGGGGACTACAGTGGAAAACTTCTGCAAGGAGGATTTTATAAAAAAGGGTTAGTTAGGGGCCTCCCCTATTCCTAATGTGCATCATAAAGAGTGGGAACAAAGGAAAAGTTCTACTAGGAACTTAGAGAGAGCGGTAGGATCTTGTTGGCAACCAGCCAGATGTTGAGCAACAGGTGGTGAAGCAGAATTTGGATAAAGGGGTGGTAGTATCTGCTTAGAAAGGGAGGGATACTTTGAAGAATGCTTCATCTAGTAGTGATTTAGAGGAAGATTATGTTGTTGAAAAAGATGGTTTTAATTTTAGGAGGGATTATTCTCGATTATCTTGCTCTTGTTAAGGAGAGCTCCCTCTCTTTGTTTAAGCTTTTTAAGTGTGTTTTTCATGAGATGAATTCCACTAATGTCCATATTAGAGCTATTTATACTAATGCTAATGAGGCCTCCTCTTCTAAGGGGCCGAATATGTAGGCTCAAATTGATAAGGTGCAGGCTAAGGTCAATCAACTTTTTGATACTCTCAAGATGGTTGCTGATGAAATACTCAAAATGAAGAATGCCTATGAGAAAAAGTTTGTTACTATTGAAGGCATGTTGGAGAAGGTAGTGGAGGTTAGAAAACATGCCATGTGTAATGAGGCTACCAGTATCTTCTTAATAAGAAGGCTAGGAAGTGGCTGGGGGATAGTTCTAGAATGAAAGACACGGTGGCTGAGGGTAGTGTGCAACATAAGACTACTACTGATATCGGGCCTTCTACACATACCCACAACAAGATCAAACTTAATGCAAAGATTGGTATCCCTATTAATGAAGTGGTGGAAGTTATGAATGTCCATCAAAAAATAATTGATAGTGATCTTGAAGTTGTGAATATTCTAAAAAAAAATAGTTTTCTTTTGTTTTTTGTACCTTTTTCTGGCTATCTGTGTGTTGGTTTTTGGTTTCTTGTCTTGTTTTTTATTATATTATGAAGCAGCGGCTTATCTTGTAAAGGGTTTTGAGGCCCCTTCAAAACCTATTTTTCCTATAATAAAAAACATGCTAGTTATGTAATAAAGTTATTTTGGACATCGATCATCCCATCCTAATGACAAAAATGCTCAAAGTTTAAGAGAATACTCGAGGACACTAGAGATTTTTTTCCAATAGGTTGGGGTGTAAGTGAAAACTAATTTTAAACCAAAGTCATAATCATTTCATTATAGAGAAAAAATAAATAAATAAACTTATTTTAAAGTGCAATTTACTAGAAATAGTGGAAGAATACAAATATTGTATGTTTAAAATTTTTACAATAAGCTTAGTAAGGTGACATGAAAATTAAAAATAATATAGTGCAACTTAGGAAATATTTATAGTTATTATAAAATAGATGTAGGAATTGGGTCTCTGCAAGATCATAGGGGTCCAAAAAGTGGTGATTTGAAAAAATGGCATTTTTAGCTTGCTAAAAAATGGGAAAATTTGCTTTGACTTTTTCTAGGCTTGGGTAGAAAGTACATGGTGCCATAGAAAACACCAAACTGAAACAAATATCCATTTAGAAACAAATATTTGTTATGTTTAGGTTGGTTTTTTTCATTTGGTCAAGTCTAGGACTGACCACCAAGCTGATATTCAATTTAATATATTATAATAATATTTTAATATAATTATAATAATGTTTTAATATACCAAGAAAATATTTAATTTAATATTATATAATAATATATTTAATATGTTATAATATAATATAATTATATTATAATATAATATTATAATATTAAATATATTATATTATTTTATATATAATATATATTATATTCTAATATAATATATAATATATTATATAATATATAATTTTATATTATAATATAAAGTAATATATGATTACCTTACATATCGAAAAAACTATCAATTATTAAAAAAACTACATATGTATATACCTTACATATATTGGTGGTTGAGTCCTGACATAAAGGAACATATATTCGTTTCATGTTCCATAGAATCAAAAGAGAAAACTTGAGAGCTCATTTTTCTATAGTCTGCTAATTATCTGTGTGGGTTTCACATTGAGCAACTTGGATATCCATTTGGGAGTCAATTTTTTTCCTCAAATCAATCACATTTCAATGATATTTATAAATTTTAATGTTTTTCTTCAATTTATATTAGTTTTGCATTTTTTTTGTGAATTTTAGTCAAAAATAGGTTTTTTAGTAGGTTTTTTTCTAACATTAAATTGATTGTTAATTTTTTAAAAATTTATTAATTAACAAGCTTAGGAATGGATGATCCCAACCCCACTCAACATGAAAACCAAAACCCCACTCAAGATGAAAACCCTCCAAATCCTCCTTTGTTGCAACCATGTTTCCAAACCAAAACATGCCAACAATACATGAATGTATTCATAGAAATTTAGATCAATTGAGAAATGTATGTTGAATCTATGAGACACTCCCTAAGCTATCAGATATAAAAAATAGTTTATAAATAATCATTTCAAATGTTGAAACTTTAGCAAATCAACAGAATAGGTTTGTATGTAGTGGTGAGAGTTTGAAAGACAATTTTAGGACAATGGGTTATCATATGATAAAGTGTGGGAACTTGATATTGACAAAGCCCAATTAGCCTAGTTATTCATCAATCCCAAAATAGGATATCCCATAAATGTGTGGAAGCCAAAATTTTCAATAAAATGGTGCACACATAGAGGCATATTAGCTACTTTCTAGAGACATTGGTGGATGGTTTTTGATAAACCATCCAACAACAATCTTGATGTCCCTCTGTATTTTCACCAAACAATATATGTCAAGGTTTTCCTAGGGAAACATGTCAATTGCTTTGACATGTGAGATTTCTGGGGTGTGGGTAAAGGGGTGCCATAGGATAGACCTAGAGTACATCGAGTCACCCCAGTTCTTCCTGCTCTACTTATTATTTCCCCAACTCTAGTACCTTACCCCAAGATTGCTTTAGATGTAGGGAGTTAGAGCATCTTTTACTTACATGCATTGAGTGATCATTTGACCATGCAGATCCATCATGTTGTGTAGCCATATGATCGTGCATCCTGTCATGATGGTGATGCACCTAATACATCCTAGCATGATGGTGATGCACCTAATACATCCCAGCATGATGGTGATGTACCTATTGCATCAACTTTGACTGGTACACCATCCTCTTCAGCACATATTTGTGTGCCCCATTACTACATGAGGTGCTACAATATATGTTTGGGTCCTCTTCGATAGTCCACTAAGGCTCCCATAGACACATCTGACTATGAGGTCCATGATATGTTAGATGTAGGAGCTAATAGAGCATGGAGTGGACCATTTTTATGAGAGTCATTAGGTGCTAGAGATGATGTGGGAGCATTGGTAATAGTTAAAGTAATTTGATAATGTGTTTTATCTAAATTATTTCACATTTTATAAGAGATATTTGTATTAATATATGTTTATGTGCTAGAATCTTTAATAATTGTTGATAGAGGACCAAATTTCCCAAGTTTAGGAAGCTAATGCAATCAACCTTTTCATTTGGCTGAGGGAACCAATATACGGTATCATTTAAATTGTTATTTAGATGTTAATTTTTGAAATATATTATGTTTAAATACATGTACTACATAGATTGATAGTCTAATGTAATCATGTCCTTTTATGCAACAACCTGATACCTTTACAACCATGTTGACTAAGTCTGATCCATTGGAAGAAGTTGAACAACATGTATGTATTTTTTTTATATTCTCGACATTATGATTATATGTGCATGTGCATTTGAATTGTGTTACATTCTTGTCATTTTTTATATAGGAAACCATCTTAGCTACTTCATCCACCATGAGCCCATCTAGTGTAGAAGCATCACAATAGGTACATGTGTTTATTTTATATTGCAGATATTTACATTTAGATAGGAGTAGGTATATGTTAGTAAATATGATTATTTTTCAGCAATTATATGTTAATTCATATAATTTTTATTTTACCTACTATAGTCCTCTACCTGATTCAACAATGTGACAAATGTGGGACCATTTCTTTATAAAAGGACTCTTGATCATCCTAAGGGACAACCATATGCAGAACATCTTATAGAAAAGAGATCAAAACTTGAGGTGAAAAAGAATTGCATTTTTGATATAATATAGTTCAATATAGTTATTTTCATGTTAAATTGATAATTTATAAATTATAGTATATAAGTTTCTATTTACTATTCTATCTTGTCAACCATTCACGCAATTAATCTAATTTGTGGAACTTGAATTGTTATTGTGCAAGAAGATTCAGAGCAACTAAGTTCTTTGAGGAGGCTTTATTTTGATGGTTCAACATAGGATTAGGATTTTATATAGATTGATATGTATTTAGGGTTTGATATATCTTGAGATGGCATATATTACACAATTTGTAAAACTTGTTTTGAGTAGGCATATATGCCCAATTTGTATATGCAAAAACACAATTATTCTAAATTTTGATATATAAGAATTGATATTCGATCTAATTTGTTCCTTGTGCACATTTCATTCTACTTTGAATGTTCAAAATGTAATGTATAATTATTTTATAATGGTTTAAAGTTATGATCAATAACATGTTATAGATTAATGAAATTGCATTTTAATAGAACTTATGAATAACAATTGGTAATCCATCTATGTTAGAGTTCATTCATATTAAGGTTCACATACATTACATTCCATGAGACAACATTTCTTTGAGGAGTATTTTCAAACAATTCACTAACTTTTCTATTATACCACATTTTTCATACATGTCTACCAAAGCATTTTTATCAAACACTCAATTTGAGAATACTCACAATTTTAAGCTCTCTGGAATGAATTTGAATTTGACATTATTTTGTTTCTTGAACTCTTGTAATGAAGTGGGAAGGTTTTTTTCAAAAGAAGTTAAAATTAATGAAAAATGGTATGAGAAGCACGGTATAATATTTGTTAAGAAAAACTATTTGGAAATATGCCTAAAAAATTGTGGTCTCATAAACAAGACAAAAACGATGAAAAGAGCAGCTTATGATAGTCTTATGGCATTGATTCTTTTGATCGATTAAAAAATTCAAACAAATCCCACACAACTTAATGAAATATATGTCATTGTAGTGTTGATTCAAAAGTAATATAATCATCTTGATAAAAATAAAGGTCACTCAATGGTGCTAAACACTCTATACAAACCATATGAGTGATGCAAGAATCAAACAAAACCATTACAACTCAATGCAACATTCATTCTATTAAATTTTCAAGTTTAACAACATGTAAAAGGTATAAAATCATCATGAATAAGAATCACTATATCTCAACCATGATACATAAACAAGAACATTATGTACACCATAGGGGTTTGATGCAACCTTAAAAAAAATTCCTTACAACTGAACAAGATACATGTTCATTAGATTGTTCATGTGAAATCTATACAATAATCATGTTAAATAATTAAGACATCACTCTGAAAGGTCATGATGCATGAACAAACACTATATATGCATACCATATGAGTGTGATACAACCATTAAAAAAACCAAATAAAACTCCATGACATGCATGTTATTTGACCTTCCACAAGAAATTTGTATTATCAAAATGCACAACAATAAATGTTGCTAACCATAATGCATGAATAAGAAAACTAGGCATACCATATGGGCTTGATGCACACTAGTCATAATGTACACTTCACACAAAAGTAATAACACTCATATGATATTTTCATTTATGTCAATCAACCTTGACCCACACCAAACTTTCTATATCACAATTATTGTTATATATGCCATTCAACGTAACACAACCGAGGTTTTGTATTTGGTAAGAATTTGTGTAGGAAAAGAAAGTGAGATGATGCTGTAGGAGGATTTGAACAAATGAAGTTGTTGTCCTAAGCATTAAAACTTCTATCAAACAAAGGGATGTTGTTGTCCTCAGTGTTGAAATTGAAGCAAAGCAATCGAAGACTAAAATTAACCACTAAGAAAAGGAATGAAAAGATAAGAAGAATATTTTATCATTAATGAAAGGAGGTTAGTCTACTCTAAAAATAGTTCCAATGCATTTGAATGGGTATTTTTATGCTAGGATTTTTCATGTTTCAAACCCAAACATGCCAAAATAGTTTGAGCTACATTGGACCAACATTATCCCTTAAGATTCCAAAGTACAAAAAGGTAGCAATCTTTGATGAGCTATTACTCAAAAACTGTGCCACCTAGAAACAATCCATCTAAGGCTACAAGATCATGTAGAGTCCCTCTACAATAAGCTCTCTTGGTTTTTTATATCTCTAAGGTATTTTCCCATGGTGTCATGTTTTCAATTGATGGAAAAAGGGTCAGATGGATGTAGTGTAAAGGTGCAAAGGAGTGTAACTTTCATTCTGCTCCTCATGCAACCAAATCGACAGTTCCAACACATTTGAAATGGTAGGTTTAGGCTAGGAATGGTATTGTTTAAAACTCAAACATTCCAAAATAGTCTGAGCTACATTGGAACGACAATATCCCTTATGAGTCCAAAGTGCAAAAAGACATCAATCTTTAATGAGTTGAAACTCAAAAACTGTGTCACCTAGAAATAATTTGTTTGAGGCTATGGGATCACATAGAGCCCCTCTATATGAACCTTTCTTGGTTTTTGATATTTCTAAGGATTTTTCTTATGGTGTCAAGTTTTCAGTTCATGGAAAAAGGGTCAAATGCATGTAGTGTAACGTTGCATAAGGGTGTAACTTTCATTTTTCTCCTCATACGACCAAACTAATAGTTCAACACATTGGGATTGGTGGGTTTAGACTAGTAATAGTCCTATTTCAAATCCAAACATGTCGAAATAGTCCAAGCTACATTGGAACGACAATATACCTTAAGAGTCCAAAGTGAAAAAAGACAACAATCTTTGATGAGTTGTTACTTAGAAACTCTATCATCTAGAAACAATCTATCTAAGACTATGGGATCACATAGATCCCCTCTACAATAACCTCTCTCAATTTTTTACATCTCTAAGGTGTTTGCCCATGGTGTCGAGTTTTCAATTGATGGAAAAAGGGTCAAATGCATGTAGTGTAAAGTTGCAAAGGGGTGTAACTTTCATTCTACTCCTCATGCGACCAAACCAATAGTTCTAACACATCCAAATTGGTGGGTTTCTTCTAGGTATGGTCTTGTTTCGAACCCAAACATGCCAAAACAATTTGAGCTACATTGGACCGATGATATCCCTTAAGAGTCCAAACTACTAAAAGGCATCAATCTTTGATGAGCTATTACTTTTAAACTATGTCACCTAGAAGGAATTTGTTAGAGGCTATGGGATCACATAGGGACCCTCTACAATAAACTCTCATTTTTTGATATCTCTAAGGTATTTTCCCATGGTTTCAAGTTTTTATTTGATGGAAAAAGGGTCAGATGGATGTAGTGTAAAGGTGTAAAGGGGTGTAACTTTTTTTTTCTCCTCATGCGGCTAAACCAATAGTTCCAACACGTCTAGATTGGTGGGTTTATGCTAGGCATGGTCCTATTCCACACCCAAACACAATGAAACAATCTGAGGTACATTGGACCAGTAATATCCCTTAAGAGTCCAAAGTGCTAAAAGGAAACAATATTTGATGAGCTATTACTCAAAAATTGTGCCACCTAGAAACAATTTATCTAAGGATACAAAATCATAGAGGGCCCCTCTATAATAATCTCTCTCAGTTTTTTATATCTCTAAGGCGTTTGTCTGTGGTGTCAATTTTTTAGTTGATGGGAAAAGGGTTAGATGGATGCAAAGTAAGGGTGCAAAGGGGTTTAGGGTTCATTTTGGTCCTCGTGAATAAGTGAATCATTTACTCAAATACACTTAAGTCATGAAGTACAAACATGAATACAAAGTATACACATGAAAGCACGTAGGTTGTGAAGTACACATTGGAATACTCATATGTCACAAAGTATACATGTAAGTTGTAAAGTATACAAATGAATACATGTAAGTCATAAGTTGCAAGTCATTACTAACATGCATTCCTCCAACATTCAAGATACAATTTATAGAATACACATGATATCATCATTCAATAAATGCTATCAAATATAGGATTTACGAAATTCCATGTAGGCATACAACAAACAACCCTAATACATAGTCATTTCCCAGTAGGGGAAGGAAATAGATCACACGTTTTCTTCGTAGTCAGCTAGATGGAGTTTTCTTTGATTCTTTTGTCTTTTGAATGTGCCCACTAGTCCTCCTCTCTTCAATCATTTAGAGATGCAACTAATAGAATAAGAAGTATGTATGTTAATATGTACAAATTGAAAATTGTGAAATGGAATATAAAAAAATAATCGCAAACAAATAATCATCACACTCTTCCACAACAATAGCATGTTGATGTTCTAGAGTGACAAAAACATGTAGCAACCATGAAGGTAGCAATTAAACTACATGCAATCATCATGAAAGTTTTTAATAATAGACCATAAAAGAGAAAACATAATGTAAAATTTACTAATCTATTGCATACCTCTACCGGGTATGTGTAGGATCATCATGGAAAAAATAGGCTCTTAAGTGGCGAAAAAAATAGAAAAATTAGAGTTAGGCAACTTGATGTAAAAATTTGAATAAGTTATCTATATTATTTCAAAAATATGTAAGAATAGAATCTGTAGAAAATTGAATGTAGTTTCAAAACTACTAGGTTTATTTAAAAAAAAAATCTATTTGATGAAAATTTAAAATTTCAATGCAGTAGTACTTAAATTTCAGGGAAAAAATAAGTAGTAGGTGTTTGTCTAACCACCCTAACCACAATAAAATGATAAAAAAAATATAATATTTTATATACAAGTAGAGGACTCATGTCCCAATGTGATGCATATTTTTTTGTAATTTTTTTCTAGGTAAATAACTAATTATGATTTTTTAATTACAACTTTTAAAAAATATAAAAATTTGTATGTCTGACCACCTTAACTTCGTCAAAACTTCATGAAATTCATTTTTTTTTAATCATATAGCATGTGAAGCATAGAATGTGACACATGTTTCAAATTCAAAAATTGTGATATCGTTTGAAAGCTATAGATATTTTTCAATTAGCCTATAAATCAGGACTTTAGTCATAATTAAAATAGAAAATGAATAATAATTATTTATTAAATTCAAAGTAAAACATAATTTATATTGGTGGAAATCTGAGAATCTCCTTTAAGAACCCTTTTTGTTTCATCAATTTTGGGTTAAAAAAATTCATACCCATTATATCATCACTTTTTGGCCCATCTTGATCCTGTACATACCCTACCAAATGTTTAGAGTTGGATATTGCCGCAATAGCTCCATGGTCCATCATGCCACAAACATCACAATATACTTAGAATGAAAAATCTATATGATTTTAATAGAAAAGATGCTTATAATAACAAATCTGTAAATTATTCTAAACAACCTAAATGATAATGAAATGGTAATGCAAACTAGAAAAGACGCTTAGAAAAACAAATCTTTATTATTTTAAACAACCTAAATAATTAACCTTAGTAAATAAACAATATCAAAATAAGATGAACAATATCATACCTATCCCATACAACAAAGGATCTACTACTCAAGTGTACTTGAAGGGTCATCTCTTACCTTTAGAGTATCAAGTCATGCTTTGTGATCAACACTACTAATTATCCATAGTTCCTTTATTTTTGGTCTAGCATGATGTCTCAATAACTTAACATTTGTCGCTATAACAAGGCGTGAGTACATAAGAATGGTTTTGTGTTTCTCATAGTCTTCAAATGCAAGAATTCCATTCTTTTTTATCATATATGTTTGCAACCAAGTTCTGAAAATAACAACTGAACCTTTATGATCATAATTTTTTTTTATCAACAACTAAGTATACTTAGAATAACAAATTTATATTATTCTAAACAATGTAAATATTGATAAAATGGTAATGAAAACTAGAAAGGATGCTTAGAATAACAAATCTATATATTAATACTCCAAACAACCTAAATGATGATGAAATGGTAATGCAAACAAGTTCCAAAAACAACAAATGAACCTATAGGATACATGAACCTATCATCATCTATCATCGGTTGTGTTAGTTTTTTATTTCCTTGTACACATTATGCCAATCAATAGTCTAACCCCTCTTCATTCCCTTGTAGTGTTACAACGACATAGACATGTCCTGACTATTCCAATCTGAAAGATTGTCGTAGTCAAGTGAAATTTTCATTTCATCTTCTAAAGAGGATTGTGTTATAGATAAAGGGGTTAGTACTATGGAATCCATGTATCTACCCAGTCACTTGAATCGCATTGATCTCAATCACACTAAATACAATTCTGAAAAAAAAAATCCAACTCTCATGTCCATATGTTCCATGCGTCTGCATCCGATCTTTGAAATGAATGCATCTTTGAAGAATCTCTAATTGTTTAACATTCCAATTTATCTCCTAGTGTGTTCTCCTCAACCAAAAAAAATAACCTACACACTTGTGAATCAAGTGTCCCTCCTCATGATAATGCATAAGTACATGAATCAATAATAGAGCATGCATCACTAAATGTTGTAGCACCTCTTATATTCATTTGTTCCTTAACTAGAGATCTCTTCACAAATGCACCTGTGCCATCATGCTTTCCTTTTCCATGCTCAACATCATAAAAAATCCAAATATGTGGTACACCCCTCTCTATATGCATCATGCTCAACCAATAAAACATGCGAGCATTCATGAATTTTTGTGTGCAGTTATCTGACCAAATGAGATGACCCATTGCAATACCATTTTCTTGCAAGAACTCATTTTTTTTTTCAAAAAAATGTTGTACAAACTCAGATGAATGAGATCTATCATCACTCTCATGAAAATAATACTCCCTAATTATCTTCCTATCCTCTTTTGCACTATCAAGGGCATGTCTATATGTTATGTGGAAAAAAAATCAATTTGAATGCAATTATAATAATGTGATTGTAGTTTATTATGTGTTTCCAATGTGTAATCTTCAGAAAAATCAGCTACAGATACAATATTTTCAATCGAGAAAGAGTCCTTACACATCCTGAATTGTTGATCCAACCATTGCGACCTGTGGCTATGCCTTGCATACATAGAAAATATTTTTCTTAAAATTAGAAAAGAAATCAACAATACTTACCTCTCTTGTAACCAACTCACTTCTAGAACCTTCACCTCCACTCTTCAATGTGTATTTGAATGTCTCAAACCTTTTTTTCTCAACAATTTTGTTACCAAAATCATGTTCGTTACTCTCATGAAAGCATGTTACAAACTTTGATAAACCACCACATTACAAACATGTTTCATTTAAACAATCATTTCTATAAAATAAGCAACCATCACATCTAATGCATAAAAATGAATCTAACAAGTCCTTGGATGACTTGGGAAGTTGCATTGCTTGACACTCCTTCAACATTTTGTTAGCATACATAATAGAATGAATATGGCATAATAATTCATAATACATTAAAAACTCAACATGGTATTTACAACATGTCTTACAAGCATTAATAGGTACACAATAAAATGGCTTGCAAGACTCAAAAGCCATTGTGAGATTTCCAAATTTGGATGTTCTTGACAAAATTGTTTGGCAACATTCCAAGAAATGTTTAGGATGCAGTGTGCAATTTCAATTACCAATTCATAACTTTAAAACATCCTTTACATTTGGTGATACTCTAGAGTGAGAGTTCCAAAAATTTTCATTTTGCATCTTTACATTATTGGTTAGCTCCTTATCAACACATGGAAACCTCCCACTAAAATCCCACGTATGATTTTGAAGAGGACTATTGAGTCTTCCTCTTCTTGAGAGTTCTCTATTCGATGTTTTATGATTTAGATTTAAATCAAATAATAATTTGTCTCATCAAACGAGCCTTTCTCAAATGATGGCTTACTAGTGAGGTTGTGATCACTCTATGAGCAACCCTTTTATCTTTTCCTTACAAGTTTTTCCAATAGAAGTTAGAGCATTAAAAATATTTTTGACATTAATACTATTTTATTGACATTTTGGTGACAGGAATCTTCAATTTTATTAATAATGGTCTCATTTTGTAATACTTTAACAATTGCACAAAAAGTTGGCATTGTTCGGTTAATGTCTTATTGGAAAAGTATCCATTGAACATATTGGTAACCCACAAATGAACCGTTCATGCTGACCTTTTTCCTTGAAGATTATCTATTATGTTCTCATCTATTTCAAGAAACCATTTAGGGTTTCTCATGTAATTAGGTTTTACATAACATTCATTTTCAACATTTTCAATGTTAATTCCAACATTTTCATTTTCAAGCTCAATGTTTTTTATTATAGGAAAAGTAGGTTTTGAAGGGACCCAAAAACCCTCTACAAGATAAACTATTGCATCATCCTATAATCAAATACATGGGAAGCAGCCAAAAAGTAGCTAAAAAATGACATGCATACAACCAAAAAAGGGCACAGAAAATAAAAGAAAACTAAAGAATTTTTAGAATGTTCACCGCTTCAAGATCACTATCAATAATTTTTTGATTAACATTCATAAATTCCACCACTTCAATAGAAGGAACACCCTTCTTAGCATTAATCTTTGTCTTGTTGCGAGTATGAGTAGAAGGACCAGTTTCCTTAGTAGTTTTATGATGCACATCACCTTCAGGCACCAAGTCTTTAGCTCTAGAGTTGTCCCCCAACCACTTCATATCGTTTTCACTCAAAAGACACTAACTTGTCACCTCATTGCACATGGCATGTTTGCTAACCTCCATAACCTTTCATAACTTTCCCTACAAAATAGAAAAAAAATTGTCATAGGAATTCTTCATATTGATTATTTCATTTGCAACCATCTTGAGAGTATCACAGAGCTGTTTGAATTCAACTTGAACCTTATCAATCTAATTTTCTATAATTGGTCCCTTAGAAGAGGAAGCCTCATCAGCATTAGTGCAAGCTGCTCTAACATAAACATTAGTAGAATCCATTTCATCAAAGGCCCACTTAAATAGATTAAATAGAGAAAGAGTGATTATTCACTAGGCCAAGATAATCTGGCATGATTTTCGTCCTAAAATTAAAACCATGTTTTTCAATGGCATAATTTTCCTTAGAGTCCTCGCTAGAAGAAGCATTCTTCAATGTTTCCTTCCCTTTCTGAGACTAAACCTCCACCCCTTTGTCCACATTCTAAACCAATGCCTAGTCAGGAATCCCCTTCTCTTCCCTCTCTAAAATCCCCAAAGAGCTGATCACCTACTACACCTTGTTTTGTACATTAAAAAAAAAGGGAATCCATTGCTGGCCTTTATTGGTCATGACCTCCTTGGTCAAGTTCTCCTTCTTTGGCCCCTTCAGCTTCTTACCACTAAGGATTTTTCCAAGATTAGAACTAGGCCACTCAACCTCACCCTCAACACCTATATCATACCCATTAGCCATTGAGATGGGGATTGACCCTTCTTTCATTTATTTCCAAGAGTCTTTTTCTTATTGCCTCCCAATCTCTTCAAAGCTTTAGAACTTTGGGAGGGCTTGAAAATCTCAACCTCATCAACAAAAATAGATTCCTCGTCTTTGGAGGCAACATTAGATTGGGGTTTTTTCTTCTTCTTACCCTCAGACCCAACAAGAGTCTTTGAATCACCTTCTGAAGAATCCTTTGAGTCAGGGGAGTAGTCCTTAAACTAAAAATTCTCCTTAGAACTAGTGATAAACTCAAGGTTTTTCATTTTTCTAGTAGCTAAGGGTTGAGTAGGGAGGATAAACACCTTAACATAGTCAATTATCAAAACAATAAGCCCTTCATGGAGTATAAGGTTCTTAGGATTACGTTTGTGATCCCTAATACTAGTTTTGAATGAAATCAAGAGATAATATGGAAAGTACACTCTCTTTTTATTCCTAAAATGGTTTAGTAAAATAAAATGGTGCCCTAAAATAATAGAAAAGTGACCATCCAAAGTGAAGTACCTCATAATCTCCTCCATGACATCTCTCCATATTTCCTTAAGAGAAGAGCATAGATAACCTCCACATTTTTCCAGTTCCAACTTCCATCATTCATTATGTTTGAAGAAGACATCCATAGCTAGGCCAGACTCATTCTTGTCTCTATAAAACTCCATCCCATCCATTGACATTCCCATAATTTTAGCAATTAATTGCTCAGTGATAGTAACTTCCTTTTCCCCAAATTCCAACACGCTATTGTGCCATGCCTCTAGAAAGTCTTGGGATTTCTTCTTATTGTACCCATGTAGCCTCTCAATATATGATGTAACACCACCTACTTCCAAGATTTCCCATAATCTCTTGTTTGATTTGATAGTGCCGCAAGATTTTGGCTCCAATCTGCTATGACTCCCACCCATGGTAGAAAAATGAAAAAAGCCCAATATTAGAAACAACTTGTAGACAAGGAGGATGAACTTAGAAAGCTTGCACTAGAATATAAGAAACCTTGAGAAGGAAAAGGCTTCTTGACTACCTATAATCCATGTGGAATTGACAATGTGGCAAAGGGAAATCATGAAAAGGGAAGTCCTAGTCATTTGAGCCAACACACCATACCTCTTGGCCTTTCCTCTCAACACCAAAATAGGTTTCCTCATAAGGAACATGTGACAACCTATCATCATAAAAAGATAAAAAAATCTCAACACCTTTGAGCATCATGCTGAATAATTGAGGAATCTTCTTGGGGTAGAAGATCATGTTCATCCCATACCTTAGCATCATTGACCCCATAATTGGCAAAGAAATTAGCCAACCTATTGCCTTCTCTATAAATATGAGAGATAAGTCATTGATCGAAGGACTCTATAATATTGATGGCATCATTAATAAGCACCTCCATCATCCATGAAGGATATGGAATTTTTTTAAGATAATTAATGATATTTAGGGAATCACCCTCATGCCAAACTTTAGTAAATCCTTTATATTGTGCAAATTTCAACCTGTGATAGGTTGTAGCTACTTCCACTAGGTGGTTTGTCTAGGTTCCCAAAGGGAGATCCACTGCATAAATGGACCTACTATTAGAATCTCTTAACACTCCCCTACAACCAATAAGACCCAGATTACCTTTATCAGCACCATCAATGCTCACTTTCACCCACCCAGCCAGAGGGGATTTCTACACCACATCCTCCCTTGACACTTTACCTTT
>VDFB02000363.1:93415399-93517744 GCA_007258455.2 Sequoia sempervirens
AAAAAGAGACATATAGCTATACTTTCAATCTAAAACTCTACGTTGTCTTATTCCCTATAAAATCTTAAGGTAAGAGTATATGACTTCCACTTCTTTCTATTAAGAATTCCAAGCATCAAGAAAATGAAATAATTCAACATTGAAGGATTAGTCATGGTTTTGACACATATCATTGTATTATAACCACAACTAATAACCATGGTAATGGACTATTATTGTAGTCCTTATAACTATATTCTTCTAAATGAATACACCGTATAAGCTATATTGATTTATTGGACTATAAGGAAACATTCTTTGCTAGTAATCAACCATGTTGGAAGTATAAACAAGATTGTTTTGGTTATATATCACTAAACTTCTACATCACAAAGATAATGCAACAATCACAAATATATTAAAATAATTTGGAATAATGGTTGAGGGGTTTATTTTAGACTATATATTACTTAGACCAATCTTAGAATAATATTTTTCATACCTTGAACAACATATACCCTCATGCCAAACTTAGTTTGGAAGAACCAACACAATAAGAAATAGTGTTATAGATGACACCCATAGTTTTTAAAAATCCTATTATATCCAAACAGACCCATTTCAATGGAAGATTGAACCTAGATGAATTACTTTTTTATTATTCTAGTATTTTTGAATGTCATTATAGAAGTATTTACCTCACAAATGCTCCCACTCTTCATCTTTTGGAAATATGCATAATTTTTTATCAATAATAGGCATATATTTGTATCTTATTTTGTCTTTCCCATATTCATTTAAAGTCTACTAAAATAGAAAGTACGTTACAAATATAAGTTGGAAATAATAAAATATGTCACCATTAGCGAAGAGGCATGAGACAACTTATTAGCTATCTATCTTGCCAAATTAGGTGATCTTTGCTTGAAGAATATGTTGGCTCAAGGTAGAAAATAAAAAGTTGAAACAAATAAATATAACTTTTCCTTCTAATCAAATCTAGCATTATAAATAGTGATAATCTATACTGAATTTTTTTGATGAAACTGTGATATTATTAGTTTTTCTTATTCTTAAATAATAAGATTTCGATATTTGAGAGTTGATTAGTTCCATTTATATGTATGTATTATGGATCAATATGAATGGGATTACTCAACTTGTTTGTGTTGTTTTATTGGCGACATATTTGCTAAATGAATTTTCTTGAATTTGGAGAATATAAGTGAGTGGAGAAGTTATTTTATCGTATATTCATAGACTCTGACTGTTCTATCCATGTCGTGTGCACAAAGAGCTTTTCAAATTTTAATCATATCTCTTTGATGGTTCTAAGTAGCAGAAATATAAGGTAAACATGTAAAACCTGATTATTACCACATAAAACATGAACCTTACATGCCAATAATTTATGCCTTTGAATTATTCTCATTTTGTATGCCAGCATTGATGGCACCCACCCACTTGTAGGTGCCTAAAACTCACTTTAAATCAAGCAAACATGTAGAAAAGGAGAGGTTGTGTTGTTGTAAGCAACACACACAACCTCTAATGAGGTTTAGACATGTTATGCAAGCCAAATAACAAGTTTAAGAGGAATAAAATAAGTTGCAGATGCATAAACTAACTTGTAAAAAATAGACTGTTGTTGTGGGTACCCGGAACACTAGCTATAGGTGACTTTGGAATTGTAGCAATGTAAGATACTTTAAACTTGTAAAGAACAACCTGAACTTCTAGAACAACACATTTATATAATATTTCATGCCAATATACACTCAATATCAGAGAACCAAGACTTGGAAAGAAGCAAACAACTTTTTATTAACTTAGAAAATACAAACAGTTACAATCATTTTACACATATACAACTTCTATAATAAAATATCGAGTCCTGCACCCTCCAATTTTTCTTCTTCCTATCTACTACGATCCTCTATGGCCATTGAAAAAACATTCCTACTATTATTCTTTGATATTTTTTACTAGCTTCTTTTATTCTCTTCTATTTATGTTGTTTTGACCTCTTTTCTCTATTTTGTCTTCTTCTATCTTGCTGTTGTTCAGAACCCCCTTTCTTTTTTTTCTTCCCTTCTATATTCTTTTTGTTCTATTCTTCTCTTCCCAACTATCAAAAATCTAGAAGCTTCCTCAAAAAAATCCAAAATCCCACCTAAACAACTCCAGCATCCAAAATTTGGCACTAATTTCTCCAACAACCAATTTTTGACTTCAAAAACTCCTACCTAGTTGCCTTTTTTGATTTACTTTATTACTACTAATCATTAAACGAGCATACGGTGGGTTATGTTGTCTTTTTAATCAAACAAGATTTAAAATTTAAATATTAATTCCTTACAACTCCTTCACGTGGCATTTTCTAGGGAAAATAAAAAAATCTTTAAAGCAAAATGATGCCCCTGCATCAAACTACTAGGCTAGAAAAATTTGTGAGCCCATGCTCATTGTGTAAAGATCTATGTTGCTACAGGTTAAAGGTCATGTTGCTATAAGTTAGAAACCCTATAATCTTGTGCTAACTAGAGTGTTTCCAACTCTATTGGGCTTAACCATGTTGCATCCTCCACTGGCCTACCCTTCCATTTCACTAGATATTCACTGTACTCTTTAACCCTTGTCTTTCTAACAACTCTAGAGTCCAAAATATCTTTAATTTCCTCTTGTGCTTTCTTGGGTAGTTGCTCCTTTCATTTTTCTGGTAATTCTTTCTCTTTTTCTTCTTGTCATGATGTCTCTCCCTCATGGTAAGTATATAAATCTGAAACATTAAAGATGGGTGAGATTTCCAAACCTTTAGGCAACTCCAACTCATAGGAATTTGGCAAAAGCTTCTTGATGATCTCGCATGGTCCAATCTTCTTCCACTTGAGTTTTTTGTAGGCACGGCTGGGAAATCTTTCCTTTCCTAGGTGTGCCAATACCATATCTCCAACTTCAAAATTCTTCTCCCTTCTCTTCAAATCAGCTTTCTCTTTATACGGTTGGCTGCTCCATTTTAGTTTTTCTCACTTTATAATGTAAATCTTGCATATAATTGGAAAACCCTTCTCCTTCAACACTTCTCTTATATCCCTTAGTATTTGTAAGCTCCCTTAATTCTAAAATGCCTCTAGGACTATGCCCATAAACAATCTAAAATGGAGTCTTACCTGTACTTTTGTTGACCGAGTCATTGTATACAAACTCAACTTGAGGCAATATCAAATCCCATTACTTAGGCTTGTCACCAACTAAACATATTAACTAATTCCCTAAGCTTTGATTAACAACTTTTTTCTATCCATCTATTTGAGGATGATATAGAGAACTAAACTTTAAACCAGTCCCTAATTTCTTCCAAAGTGTCCTCCAAAAATGTTCTACAAGCTTAGTATCATGATCTGAAACTATACTTCTTGGTAAAACTATGTAATCTTGAATAAATCTTTACAGTGTCATGAACATATTTTGTTGCTATTTCTTTGTCTATCTATTCCTCTCCTGCAGCTAAGTTGAGTCATTTCAGCACCTATCCGCTGTAGCATGAATCCTTTATACTGCATGCAGTCTCCTGTAATCCACAATGTAGCCATCCATGCTCATGATCTTCCCATGCATCTCTATGGGAGCAATGGGTAGAGGACAGGAAGCCTTTGCGAGGCCCCTGACTCTCTCTGGTATATTTCAGTCCTCAGATATTCTACTAACTTTTTCTTGATTTCTTCCCCATCTCGGTAAAAATATTCACTGGAGCTGAAATTATTTTTATCACCAAAAATGAAGCAAAACCACCATATTGTTTCTTTCTCTTTATGAATTTTGTCTCATTGATCCTTTGTAAGTATAGTGTTTTCAATCCTTGAAACAATCCTAATCCCTTGTATAAAATAACTATCCGGGTGTCCTGGTCTCATTAGTTCATAAGCGCCCTCATAATGCATCCTTGTAAAAAGTCCTAAATTATCCTTATGGCTAACTCTTTCTATGGTATCGGGGTCCAATTGCTTCTGACCTTTATTTCAGTCAACAATGTTAAAGCCATTTTATCGGCCCCAGAACTTGTTTGAACTCCCACTTTGCCGATAAAAAGCGCATTCCTAGAATCAAATCTCCATTCCAGGTTCTCGGGTTCTAACTGGTTGACTTCCAATGAATCCAGCATTTATTATCCATGTAGAGAATGGAAACTTTCTAAAATACCTATTTACATTTCCGTTCAAAGCGAGCCTGCACAAAATTCTTCGTCATGTGAATCTCTCGGCAATGGTTTAAGATTCCCCTACTAAAATATGCAATAGGTTTGCCTTCTTGACATAAAACCGCTCCTATGGCTATCCCACTTGTATCACAATCCATTGAAACACCTTTTCAAAATTGGGAAATGCCAATACCAGTTCTTTAGTGACTTTCTTCTTCAAAACCTCAAAACTTTTATCTGCTGCAACTATCCACTTAAACTCTTTCTTATCTCCCCTTATAGTTTCAATTATGGGTGCACATTTCCCACTAAAATTTTGAATAAATCTGTAGAAGAAACTTGCTAAACCATGAAAACTTCTAACATCATGTACACTCCTAGGTGTTGGCCATTCCATGATAGCACATACCTTTTCTGGATCCATTTGCATCCCTTGTGGTGATATGACGTATCCCAAAAAAACCAATTTCTCCTTCATAAAACTACACCTTTTCAAGTTCACTAATAATCTTTCTTCTTTGAGCCTTTGTAAAACTTGTCTAATATGCAATAACTGCTCTTCTTTGTTGCCGCTAAAAATTAGAATATCATCAAGATAAACAATCACAAACTTCCCTAAAAATGGCTTCAATACTTCATTAATTAACCTCATAAATGTGTTGGGTGCATTTTTTAACCCAAAGGGCATTACTAACCACTCATACACCCCTCTTTGGTCTTAAAAGTAGTATTCCACTCATCACCCTCTCTTATCCTAATTTGGTGATACCCACTCTTTAAATCTATTTTTGCAAAATATCTAGCCTTTCCCAAACAATCCATGAGATCATCCATTCTTGGTAAAGGAAAAGATATCTTATTGTTATTTTGTTCATGGATCTTGAGTCCATGCTCACCATCCTTCTTTGGTGCTAACACAACTAGTACCACACATGGGCTAAGGCTCTCGCTAATCAGTCCTCTTTCAAGTAATTAATGTACTTGTTTGTTCACTTCATTTTCTATAGGTGTCAACCTATTGGATTCCTTGTTGGGTAAACTTTCCCCTAGAATCAAATCAATGTGATGGTTGATGCTCCTCATAGGTGGTATTACTTCCCGTAAATCCTTGGACACAATTTCATTAAACTCTTCAAGTAGCTCATTTATTTCTAAAGGCATGATGTCACTGATGTGCTTTGTTTCATCTACTTGTTGTTGCTTGGGAACTACTACAAAACATAGTTTCTCCCCTTTAACCTCTTTCAATAATTGCTTCATTGTCACTAGAAGTGTTCTTGGACGACTTTCCACCTCTTCTTCCTTGGTTGCCAATGGTGTAAGAGTATGTTTTCTTCCATTTTTCTCCAACGTGTAAGTGTTTTCTCTTCCATTATAGATTTCTTTCCTATCAAATTTCCATGGCCTCCCGAAGAGCAAGTGACATACATCCATGGGCATGATGCCATAGTGCACCTCATCTTCATAAGTTCCTATTCAAAAATTCACAAGGCATTGTTGATCAACCACGACTTGGTGCTCTTTTTCCAACCATGAAACATTGTAAGGGGTAGGGTGAACTATCCTTTTTATCCCCAACTTGTTCACCATTTCAAATGAAACTAAGTTATTAGTGCTACCACTATCTATTATGACTTTACAGTATTTCCGCTTGATTTACATATTGTTCTGAATAAATTTTTCCTTTGGATAGGTTCATATTTTTTCTTGGTTGGCTTCAGTAATGTCGTCTTCATCATAAGTCCTTCTCCTTTCTTAGGTTCATCTAGCTGGATAACAAATCCTGAAGATTCATTATCCCCCTTTGCTACATGTGCACTTGCTACCCCTATTCTCTTTGATCCTTCTAGTCTATGTTGCGGGCATTCAAAAAATATATGGTCAGACTATCCATAGTTAAAACATGTGCCTTGGAAGCCTCTACCTTGGCATTTTCTATATCCACCTCTACCTCTTGTTGGGTATAGTCTTGATCTTGTTTCATCTTTCTCCTTTTGACTTTTTGATGGGCTGGCCTCCTTACCATGGCTGTAATTTTTTTATTGCTGCACTTTACCTTTGTTGAATCCACCTTTGTTTTTGTTTGTTCCTTGCTTTCTTGCCAATTTCTCTTCAGCCTTTGGAGCATATTGATATGCTTCTTCCACATTTCATAGCCTTATCATTCTTAGTTCATTTTGAATATTCACCCTCAATCCATTAACATCTCTTGCTACTTTTTTATGGTCTAATTCATTATGACCAGATCTAATGGAAATCTTGTAAAAATTCTTTATATAGGCCTTCACACTTAACTCTCTTTGTTTTAAATTCTACAACTTCTTGAGAAGTTCAAGCTAGTAATCTCTAGGAAGAAATTTAGTCTTCATCTTGTTTACCATTTGATCCCATCTTGTGATCTTATCTCTCTATTTTATCCTTCTTTTAGCCTGCACCTTTTTCCACGAGAGTGTTGGATGACTCTTCAACCTTGTTTGAGCAACCTTTACTCTTTTGGGGTCCTCTACTTCATCATACTCAAAGTATTCCTTCATCTATGTTATCTAGTCAATTATTTCATTTGTTTCTAAACTTCTCGAGAAGCTTGGTAACTCTACCATTGTTCCTTTCCCAATATTGGAAATAGCTTCATAAGTCATCTTTCACCCACATCCATATCTCCATTTGCATTCCTACCATCTTTCTCAACAATCTCTACTCCTCCTTCATCATCTTCACTGTCACATTCTTTATGTGCTTTGCCTCTTCTCATTCCCCATTCTAATGCATTCATTCTTTCTTGCATTCCCCTTAAGGTTTTCAAAACCTCATCCATTCTTCTTGTTGCTTCTACAACTGCAACCTCTACCATCCTTCTCCTTGGAGGCATCCTGCTACTCTTAATCTCCTTCTTATTGTAGTCTTTCTTGTTGCAATATCCCTTGTTGTATAGACACACCCACAGTTCACACTCAAAAGGGATTAATATAACCCCAATCTTAGGCCACTATCCTTCTTCCCAGAGCTGTAGTTGTGCTCCAATACCACGGTAATTGCACCCACCCACTTGTAGGTGCCTAAAAACTCACTTTAAATTAAGAAAATAGGTAAAAAAAGGAGAGGTTGTTTTGTTTTAAGCAACTCGCACAACCTCTATAGAGGATTAGACACACTATGCTAGTTGTAGGTGACTATTTGGAATTTCAGCAAGTTGTAGGTGACTATTTAGAATTTCAGCAATGTAAGATACTTTAAACCTGCACAGAATAGCCCAAACTTCTAGAACAATACATTTATATAATATTTTATGCAAATACACACTCAATATTAAAGAAGCAAGACTTGGAAAGAAGCAAACAAATTTTCATTAACTTAGAAAATACAACAATTACAATCATTTTACATGTATACAAATATTGTAATAAAATGCGAAGTTCTTCACCCTCCACTTTGTCTTCTTCTTATCTACTACGATCCTCTATGGCCATTGAAAAAACATTCCTACTATTATTCTCTAATATTCTCTATTGGCTTCTTCTATTCTCTTCTATTTTTGTTGTGCTGACCTCTTTTCTCTATTCTTCTTCTTCTATCTTCTTGTTATTCAGAACCCTCTTCCTTTCTTTTTCTACCCTTATGTCTTCTTTTTTTTGTTCTATTCTTCTCTTCCCAACTATCCAAAATCTAGAAGCTTCCTCAGAAGAAAAAAAATCCAAAATCCCACCTAAATAGTTCCAACGTCCAAAATTTGGCATTAATTTCTCCAACAACCAAGTTTTAACTTCAAAAACTCCTGCCCAGTTGCCCTTTTTCATTTATTTTATTACCGCTGCTCATTAAATGAGCAAATGGTGGGTTATGTTGCCTTTTTAATCAAACAAAATTTCAAATTTAAATATTAACTCCTTACAACTCCTTCACCTGGCATTTTCTAGGGAAAATAAAAAAATAAAGCAAAATGATGCCCCTACATCAAGCATGGGAAAAAAACTTAATTATTTTACCTTTAAACTATGGGTAAAAATATATCCAACACTCTCCTTTTACCCTCACTCGAAAGTATATGCATATTTTTCTTCCTAATTTATTTATAAATCCTTCTTGGCTTATAATATGTCTAAACTTATTTGACATGAGTATTTGATTTTGTCGGTACCCATTCAGTAAAATAATTTCTTAAGAATTTACTCTATAAAACAAATTTTAACATGATTTAATTTAACTACTAGCTATTGAGAATCTGTATATTTTTCATGCCTACTTTTCTTGGATGCTCTCAAACTCTGTTTTAAATTTTTCCTTCTTTTGTGTATTACTAAATCATTATATTGTTCCTACAGACTATTGGCTCTCTTCAAAAAATGCACAACCTTGGTTCTTTTGAGCTTCTAAGCAATATTGTTCCCATCCAAGTTGCATCTCTTCTAGTTTTTGGCCCTTTTGTTGACTATTTTCTAAATGGTCATAATTTGTTGAGATATCAATTTTCATTTTTCAGCTGGTGTTATTGTGAGTATACTATATAGGTTATCAACCAATGCAAATTATTCAATGTAGTAATATAATTTGGAAAGTTTCTCTTAGAATTAAAATTTGTGTAGTTCTTTATATCCCTTTCCTACACTCTAGCTATTTTCTGCAATCTCAACCAATACCTCTGCATTGGATGCTTATCAGTAGTTTCATTTTAGGTTTTGGGCCACATGAAAACTATTTGTGTTCTTATATTGGATTGGATCCTTTTTGATCTAGTATTGACAACCAAGTATATAATGTGAATTATTCATGGCTGTCCTTGGGATGATTATCTATAGTTTGGCAGTTGAGAAACAAGCTACTATAAAGAATTCATCCTTAATGTATGTGAAAGAAACAACCCTTCAAGTGGAGGACGTAAGTCTCCTCAAAAGTGGATTTGAGAAACATATTACAAAAGACTTTGAATTTAGTAGGGAAACATATTAAAGGTTTTTACGGATAATGAGATGTATTTATTGATATCAATAGTCAAGTCAACCCAGAGTCTTCACAAAGAGGAATCAATGGCAAGATTAGGTTCCTTATTTCTCTACCTTTACGAAGATCTTTTTAAGTGGCTTTTAGTAAAATAATAAACTTCATGTCTAAAGCATGCGAATGCTCTTGCTTTTTTAGGAAGAAGGGTAACTGGTCCATTTTTTATGAAAATCTTATGTGGAATGGATGACATAAAAGTCTCTCATAGATTGTCTCCATTAATATTTTGAACTCTATTTGAATCCAACCCTCTTGGATTCATTGGACAAGGATTCATATTCATATGACTATTGGATTTTTCTCCATCATAAAAAATACAGAGCTCCCACCTTAATCTATTCAACAAATTTTCTCTCATTTTACTCAAATATAAAATGCATAACCAATATTTGTAGCAAATGTTTATCTTTTAATTTAAATTTGTCATACTCTCTTCTTTGATGCATGGTGAGTAGCAATTTTTTTTTGTGCTTTACCAATGTATCATTTAAAAATTTACATTATAATGACTTTAATTTAAAATAACACAACTCTATGGGATCTTTGTGACCATCTATAATTTTGGACTTGTTGGATGGAGAATGATAACTCTAAAATAAGAAATGGAAGTAGATAAAGATACCAATGAATGAAAATAAAGAATCTCAAAAGCTTAAAATGGTCTGACAACCCTTGAAGTTGTCTCACCCCACAAACCCTATTCGGTTTTGGAGGGACCTTATGATTTTAACATTGGATCACAATTAATATGAAGGAGATCAAAATATTCTTTTATACAATGTGGAGTAGTTGTAAGTAAAGGTTTCAAATTCATGCTAGTAGAGATGCTATAAGATTAAACTACCTATCGTTTGTGAGAAATATAAAAGCATAGCAAACCTTAAAATAAGACAAACTATTTTTGCAATCCTCTAGCACCAAATATCAATGGTTATGCATTTGAATCCTCATAAAATATCTCAAAGTTATCGGTGTAAATGTTTGATACATGTTGGGATCTCTCCTGCTAGATTTGGAAAGAATGGTAAACAGAGAATTTTTGTATTTTCAATCCCTTCCACTTGTCTCATAAATTAATATTTGACAAAAAAGCTAGACGAATAAGAAATTTAGAAGCACAACTAATGTTAAACATGACAAATTAATTTTTTGCAGAGTATTTTTCGCCTAATCATGTTGCAAGTTCTAACTCTTCAAGGAAGGCAAATTTTGTATTGGGTCCCTTCCAATAAAGAGCATGCTTGTCTCATTGATTAAGATGACTTGAAATTTTTTTAGTGAATAGAAACCAACCTCTTCACCTACAATTAAATTCAAAATAGATTAGTTGAAGGCCCTTTATGATCTTTCACACAAGAATTTTTGGATTAAAAAAATTCCTCTCATGACCAAGAAATTGAATTGCATATAAGCCAATTTGAATGAAGATTGTTTGTAGAAAGAGGAAAGGATTTTTTCCTTTAGAGTTAATAAGGATGTATTGATTTCCATTATGTAAATAATTACATAATTCCACTTGATCTGTGTAGTTTCCATCAAGTAGTCAAGGGTTTAGAAAGATTGGAAAAGGAAATGGGAAGTTGATGTCATCGAAGGAGATATATAATTGATAAATGAATAGTTATTATAAGTAGTGAAGGAGGCTAGAGAGATTGGTGAAGAAGTAAAATGGGGAATTTGAGGTTATTGAGGAAGATATATAATTGTTGCGATAGGTTATGAAATGAAACTTATAATTGGAAAGAGAAAGTCTGAGAAAAAAAGTAGAAAAGTGTACCAAGTGGAAATCACTAGGTGATAGAAGTGGAAGAACTAGAGAGACTCAAATGGGTTTTGTGGCTCACACTAGAAGACAATGGCAAGAAGGAACCATGTTCTAGATGAAATCCCAAGGGAGTTTTGAGATGAAGTAGAAATTTGAGAGAGCATCCTATAAGGACTTTTAAACATTGGTAATTTATGTGGAAGAGGACTTGTGGTGTTGAAAAAAAGATTTTAGCTTTGGCACAACCTACCTTGTGCTACCCTAGGAGGATTATAGAGCATGGCAAATGAAATGGAAATGAGTCACTTAATACATAGGTGGAGAGGGATTTCTTGGATGAAATTAATTAACATAAGACATGTTTGATTCCATTTGGAGACCAACAATTTATTGATGTCCATAAGTGATGAGAACCAAAACCTAATGTTTCATAAGGTATGATATGATCCATCAATGTTTATTTCAAAATTAGAAAGAACTTATTTTAAAAGTTGTAGAATTAAAGAAAACATGTAGAAATGAATATAAAGGATGAAGGGAAGAGAAGGATTGATATTGGAAAAGCCTTTTGTTGTTTGCTACCCCATTTAAAACATTTTACAGTCCTTGTAATAGCATTAAAAGTTATTCCTATGAAAGAGAAACCCTTCACAAGCTTCCTTAAGTATTATACTACTCCTACAAAGCTCCTGGTTTTGATGTCATTGGATGGTTTCGACCAATTCACTATGGCCTCAATCGTTGTTGGGTCTATCCGTATTTCCATATTAATAATTGCATACCCCAGACAATCAAGTGATTCTTGTGAAAACTCATATTTTTTTCCATTCAATTAGCCTCTTGTTATCCTTGAAAATTTTGGAATCAACCGACAAATCATGGATCCAAAAGAAGAAATGAAAAAGATTCATGAAAGGTCACAATTGCAATTGCATTAGTGTTAAATTAGTACATAGTTTTAAATTTTAAATAACTCTTTAAAAATATTTGTTAGTAGCTATCTTGCAAACAATTCTTTCATGTAGAGGTTTTTGGCAACATTGACCAAAACCAAGTCTTTTTTACAGACCTCTCATAGCTCTTATCCATCCGCTAACAAATGCAAAAGGACTAGAGAACGATGTAATGGTATTCTTATTCTAACCCTTATTTGATAAATCCAAAAGATTGAAGGATGCAATTTTGCAAGGACCATTCAACTTTGATGAAAAAAAGCATTTACTACAATAGGGGAGAGGGGCCTATAATGGAGCAAGGTCCAATACTGGGGATAGAAGTAGTCCTTAGTGGGTCTTATAGTGGAGCACCTTAATATCCAATTGTAAAACACTTTTTATCCATTAAGTACACAAACTAACAAATCATGTGATGCCACATCAACGCACAAATAAAACATGACTTAGTGCACCACTTTCGGTCTCACTTTTTTTTTGGGCCTTTTTGGATACCTCAACAAAAAGCATGTTGATGTGGCCCTAAAACGAAATATAGAAGCAAGTAAGTTGCCAAATAAACTATTGTACAAAATTGGGAGTGATTTGAAATTTCTGCATAGGATTTTGAGAAACACAAAGTTAGGGTGCTCCACTATGGGCCCCTCTCCCCTAGAGAATGCATTTTTCATAACGTGTTTTTGCATTTTTTTGTAATCAATAGTTGTCATCACAATCTTATATTGATCAAAATGCAAGTATTAAACCATTTTTCATCATTTGACAAGAACTTTGCAGCAATGTGGCCTTGTTTTTATAAAATTTAGAAGAATTTGTAATCCAAAACACAATCAACTGAATTTTTTAAAATTACAACTCTCCATTTTAAAATCATTTATCTTAAAATAAAATCTCTATTTAAAATGGGGAATGAGTTGAAGAAGTATTTTTTATTATAATTTATAATACTAATTTATTTTGAAGTTTCTATTAGTTTGAATTTTTTTTTTTAAATTGACACTTATTAAATAGAAAATTTATCATCTTCCACAAAACACTTTATTCTCTAAAGTAAAATATTTTTCCTTTCATAGGGGAAAACAAAACATGTGAACTGAAAGGAATTGGAATACATGAAATGATTGCAACCTATGCAACATTGAACGGTGTTCCCTTTTTGCATGAGGATAAATAAGACTCCATCTGAAAGCAACTTTTCATTAATCAACATTGCATTTCCTTTCTGCTTATTGGTTAAAACTTAACAGTCCATTCCTTATGACACATTCCATGGTCTCCTTAAAAGCTTCTGGCAAACGATAGTTGTAAGAGTAACCCATATCCAACAATTTCTTTGAAGAAACAGGTATGTATCTCTCAGCTCCATCATCTTCATCCAACCTGTATCAAATATAATTAAAAACTTAAAAAAGTCTGGCAATTGAAGGTTCTCTAGACCAATTAGATAACCTACAAGATTCAGATGAAAATTGTTTGCTCACTTGAGAGAATTCTTGAGTTGTACATAATGTTTAGCAAGGAAATCTTTTAGACTCCTCAGACTCAAAGAATCAGATGCACAAACATAGCGATTTTGAGCATTATTATGTTCCATCAGGAATATGTGAGCATTGCAAGTATCATCAATATGAACAATTGGTACAGATCCCAACATTAAATCAAGAAACTTCAGCACCTCATAATATTCATCACTTCCTGTTAAGTCAGGTCACATGAGAACTATACAGAATCATGAATATATCGTACAAAAAGTATCAATAAACACACAAATATTTATACCTCCAGTCAGAGCTAATATTGTTAGAGCAGATGTTGGAGAACTCGTAGTTGTAAACCAAGGCCCAATCACCACACCTGGTAGGATGGTCACCACTTCAATGTTATTATTAAGCCCATATTTAAGGGCTTCTTGTTCTGCTAATGTCTTAGCTATCGTATACCAAGCTGAATTAGTTGTCTGAGACTTAAGAAAATTTAGGGGGCTCCAACTTCTCTCATCAAGGCATGTTTGGATGAATTCCCCCTTGTCATTCATTGGAGAAGCCGCTGTAACTGATGAAGTTAAAATAACACGTGTAACAGATTTAGCACCTACACAGGCTTTCATAACGTTGAGTACTCCATTTACAGCAGGTACAATAAAATCATCCTGGAAAACAGAATTCATTACAGAAAACCTTAGAAAAAGATTAAAGTGTTTGGATAGATAAAGAGGTGAAGATTCATTTCATCTGCTTGCCAGATTAGCTATTGTAAAATCCATCGGACCTGCCACATGAAAAACTCCTTGGCAACCCTCCACTGCAGAATCAAAGCTGCCCTCTAAGCATAAATCAGCTTTGAAGAGCTTAAGCCTCTCCTCTGCCCCCGGCAGCCCCAACAAAGGCCAAGATTTTGTCTCGTCCCCTGTATACGATGAACCCATATACAACAGGAAGGCTTAAACTGACAACTCTTAACTATATTGTTAGTTTTTATAATCTTCGCTTAAAAACCAAGTACCTGGGTTTCTAAGTGTGGCGTTGACCGTGTAGCCCCTTTCCAGAAGATTTTTGATCAACCATGATCCTATGTATCCCCCTCCTCCAGTCACACACACTCGTTTCAGAGACTTGTTAACTTCATCCGCCATTGGATTGCTGCTTAAGAAATTAAAGTGGAAAGTTGTGAGAGAAAGAGGCTGAGATTGTCATTTTTTATAGGCCTGTGCTCAAAGTACTGGTGGATTTTTTTATTGTTGTTGGGAAAGTCTTACTAGATGTCCAATGTTCCAATAGGAATTCACTCCTTGTCCATCTAACCTTCTAATTAACTTTTGCATTATAATTAATATTAAACTTTAAAAAGTCGAACACATAAATGTGGCCTTTCATTTGTCACTCATAAAATTATTCATACCACACAATTCTATCTTTCCGACCCTACCATTCTGTATTATTTGTCGTAAATAGAAAATTAAATCTCAATCAAATGTAATATAAACACATGTTATTTGTAGACTTGTTATTCAGTAAAAGAAAATTTAGATTAAGCAAGTTCAAAATATCAAGGAAAAAGTTATGGAGATGTGATTTTCTCATTTATATTTTGTCTTTATTTTGATGTGTGTGTAAAGAAGTGTACTAAATTCACCAATGAAAAAATAGGGGTGTGTTAATTGAAGTACTTTTTTTGTAAAGTAATGTATGTTGTTTCAACATTATAAAAAAGGACAAGAGTAAAGTCAAGGAGCACATTTTATATGTGAAATGAAATGTTTTAAAATACTTTACACATTCATACAAACGTAAAGTAGCTCCACACTAAATACAGATGCAACCTAACCTCAACGAAAATGAATGATATTGAAATGAATGAAAATGATAATGAGGGTTTTGGACTCCAAAATATATTATTTTGTATTATTTATATAATCTAAATTCTTACATTAGTGAAAAGCCTTTGATTTACTCATGAAATGTTTTTCAATAAATTCTCAAAAATAGATGCTAATTGACACTCTTTGATAAATATCATAAAATTTCTAAGAATCATACCTTTTAGTTAGTAATTTATAAAATATTTTTTAGAAATTATGTATGATGCAAAAATGCAAACAAAAATACCCATAGCAGATTACTTCTAAGGCTAAATTTTTAATTTGGAACCAACAAAATAAACACTATAAGTTAATTCAAATATGAGCACAATTAGTTGGGACTATAAATGAAATATTTATTTCCTCTATATAACAACATCCATAGGTTGTGCATGAAATAACATCTAATATAAGATTAGAAAATTCATTATATGCTTCTGCAAGTAGTATTTTGTATAATTATAGTTCTTAAAAATATAAATGAATAAATGAAAGAATTTAACAAATCCACAAGTCCAAACACTCTAAGGGATCAAGAGAAAGAACAAAGGAGAAATACACAATACCCAAGTAGGGAAAATAATGGACCCACAAAAGACTCAAGCAGTTTTAATCTCTTTTTGATGTTATATATTCCACTATGGATCATGATAAAAAAATTTGTCATTCTATCGAGCATTGCCTCTTCAAGCAACACATTTAGATTGTTTACATTTAATTTGTCCTTCTACATGATCCGGATGTCACTATAAGTTTGGTCCATGACGTAGTGTCATTCTATCTCCATAATTTCCTTGTTACAAAATAAGCAAGTTTTTATTTCGCATTCCTCCTTAGGTAATGTCCACATAGAAACCTCACAACTAAAATGTTATGAGCTAGTCCTTAACTAGGTCATCAACATTTTCTCTTTCCATTTAATTCACACTCTTGTGGAATCTTTCTCTCCATGGTCCTACATGGGCTTACATTGTTTGATATAGCAAGCTTTCTTCTATCCATTTTCTTTTGCTCATAGGGTATTCCTAAACTTTTTATTCATATTTTTTGTTTCCTTGGTTTTTGAGCGCTCTTACATATCAATATCTCATTTATTCATACACTTGATATTTTTTTCATCAATTTGTTCTTCCTTTTGATTAGTTCATCCTATAACCATTTTAGGTCAATGATAGTTCTCCATATTTTGAACCTTCTTTATGTAGATTAACAACCAAGCCACCATTAGTGTTTCCAATGGGAAAACACATATTTTAGCTACTAGAATCTCTTTGCAAATTGAAGTTTTTACAATTAAATGTTCAGTGTATTTATAAATTTACGCATGTGCTTTTAAGCCTATTTAGGTGTTTATTTTGTACATGAAACTTACACACACAAGATGTCAATGTTAGTTAGGAGTTTTAGAGGTGTCGACTCACTTTCAACGCCTCATGCTACAATTGTGTGAGAAAGCTCGCCACCACTCCTTGATTGAGGAGTCCTATCCCCAATTCATGGAGATGGGGTGCTCTAACACTCTCCTATTTATGTACATCTTTTTCATCAATTAAACAAGTTGGTTTGGTGCAAATTCATTTTTTGTGCTTGATCAATCTGTCTTTGTCGATCTACAGGTTTTACAGGGTATCAGAGCAGTCAAAGACCTTTTCAGGCCATAGGCGAATTCATTGAATAGCAATTGGGCGATGGTGTGAAGATTTGGGCACATAAAAATCTGTTCTGCATTTTAAAATATCTGCACAGGCACTCAAAATTGTTGTTCCCAGATCGACTCCCATCAATTCGTGGGTAGAGGTTTTTTTCTCTGTTGAAGAGGTACGATTTCACCCGTAAGAGACACATTTTATGCATGAGAGGGAAACCTGATTCAAAATATAGGAGAGGCGTGATCTGTTGAAAGGCCATTTGGAGGTTTGAACGCCATCTGGAGGGGTGGCGATTTAAAATAAGAGGTCATTTGAATATGATTGGAAACGACCCCACCCCTGGCGATTTTCATTTGCAGCCTTATGCAACAGATGGTTGATTTCATTCGACCTCTTTGAGATTGCTCAACCCCGAGCCCATCTCCTCCTAGGCAAGTGGACCCGACTTGCATTTAAGTGATCATGATTTTTTTTTTGATTGAGCTTGAAGAATAGTGAAAGGCATCTTTTTGGAGACTCGGGACCTGATTTGCAAAGCAGTGACCTGATTTGTAGAACAAAGGCCGCATCACATACATCCGGAGACAATTTGGAGGAGGCGTGCATGAAATAGATGAGGTCCAAACACATGAATGAACAAGCCGCTTGAATTTGTAGGTCGATTCCCTTCAATCTTCACTCGAACTCGTTTTCCATCATTTTTAGGTACGATTTCTTTTAACTACAGGTAGTTTCACTTGTTCCAGGCCGTGATTTGTTGTATAGGGGCATGCCGATCATTTTTCATGCAACCCATGCTATTTGAAGAAGGCGGAAGCCTTTGAGAGGCTGTGCAAGTATTTGGTAGGACACAACCAAAGGAGGCGCGAAAAATCCACGCCCATTTTGGGCGATTTAAATTTTCCCTGAAATTAGCAACGAAGTAGATCTCGACGCATTTTGCAATATGAGAATTGCACATTGCAATCTCTGTTAACTAGGGGTGCAAGTTCTGGGTCACGTCCACTGGTTATATGCCTGGTTCTTTCCAGACCATGAGGGCTTAATTATTTTCTATTTTCTCTAACTTCTTAAATTATTTGATTTTTCATATTTTGTAAATGGAAATCTTTTTTATTTGTTTAATTATTTTCTATTTTCTCTAACTTCTTAAATTATTTGATTTTTCATATTTTGTAAACGGAAACCTTTTTTATTTGTTTAAATTTGCAATAGAGGGAAGACTTGAAAGTGATTTAACTTGTAAATGGTAACTCAAAATTTAGATCAATTTTCTCTTAAAGTGTTTTTTTTTTTCAAATTTTATTCAATGATGGTGATTTTGCACTAAAATAAAGTGCATTTTTTCACCTTCCTTCTTGTATGAAAATATATGCGCTCAAATAAAGTGCCAAACAAAGGGTGAAATAAAAAATATTAAAAAAGCAGGGGTGTCAAAGAGTTGTGGTTAAAAATCCACTACAAATTTCTTTTTTTAAATTTTCTAAAAGTTGAAGAGCACAATTAAGCATAGAACCAGATGTAGTAATCATGGAGCCAAATGTAGTTAAGGATAAAGAAATACAAGGAAAAAAAAAATCACAAAAAGAGGAAAATATGAAACTCTCTTTTTGGAGGATAGTTTCTTCCCATTGGTTTTTCTATCTTTCTCTATTTTTTATGAGAGTTTGCATTGTATATGGGTACTTTATTAGGCTAGTAGCCGAGACTCATTTCTTTTGTGCCCACCTAAGCTATGCTTAAGGGAGAGGGTGGAAGGGGAGGGTTGGTAGTGTAATTTTTAGTTTACACATGTGCTTTTAAGCCTACTTAGGTGTTCATTTTGTACATGACACTTGTACACAAATAATTAGAGGTGTTGACTCACTTTTGACACCTCATGCTAAATTGTGTGAGCAAACTCGCCACCACTCCTTGATTGAGGAGTCCTATTCTCAATTCATGAAGATCGAGTGCTCAAACAATCTCCTATTTATGTACATATTTTTCATCAATTAAAAAAATTAGCTTGGTGCAAATTCATTTTTTGAGCTTGATCAATCTATCTTCATACATCTGCAAGCTTTTACAAGTGTTTTTGGATTCTTTATGCTTCTCTCCACTTTGTTTGATCTAACATACTACTTCCCTAGACTTCACACCCATGAAGGACCACAAGAGTGACAAGTAAACCAAATATGATTATCTTGGATTTTCAATTTGATAGATCTCAATTAGGTCAGTGTAGGATCATGGGGATCCAAACTAGGCTCCTAAGTGGCAATGAAAATTCAGAAAAATAGAGTTAGGCAACTTGAAAAAAAAATGAATTAGTTATTAACATAATTTGAAAAATATGTAAGAACAAAACTTGTAGTAAAATGAATGTAGTTTTTAGGCTACTAGTCATGTTTTGGAAAAAAGTAAATCTGTTTTGTGAAAATTTGAAATTTCAATGTAGTGGTTCTATTTTTTTAGGAAAAAGATAATAAGCAAGTGTATGTTTGACCTGCCTGGATGTGCCAAATTATTTTTTGTATTTTTTTTGCATGTAAATAATTAGTTATGATTTTTTTATTAGAAAATTTTAGATTTATTAAAACATGTTTGTCTGACCACCATAACTTGGTCAAAAATTTATGAAATTCAATTTTTGTTTATCCTATAGTATGTGAAGCATAGAGTGTGACACATCTTTTAGGTTTGAAAAATGTGAAATAGTTTGAAAGTTATAGAATTTTTTTAGTTATCCTATTAATCAAGACTTTAGTCGTAATGTGTGTAGAAAATCAATAAAATTATATATTAAATTCAAAATAAGACATATATTATATTGGTGGAAAGCTAACAAATTTTTCTATAAACCCTTTTCATTTCATGAAATTCGGATAAGAAAAGTCATGAGCCACAAGGGCAAACTTTGGAAAACTAAGAAAATTTTGTAAACATGTTTTTTCGGTTGACTTTCTAGGTTAGGCAATCCCAAACCAAATTCTGAGCCAAATCCCGAGCTTACTAATTTTGTCAAAAAAAATGGATATCCATTCAAAATGAATATCCATTTTGAAACAGATATATTATTTATAACACTAATATTTAATATTTTAATATATTAATACACTAATATATTATTATAAACACTTAAAAATGTCTCAAATGATATCATGCACTCGAATCTGATATACTAACATCTTTTCATCTTGAAACCCATCCTATTTTTGCTTAATTGGTTAAAGTTTCCTAGCTATTTAATTAATTGCCTCATTTTCATCTATTAATCTAATTAGCCTAACTAGGTTAATTCATCCTCTTTCATTCTAACATTTCATCCTATTAAATTGAATAAATAAAATTATTTAATTTAATCCCTAAAGTCCTCTTATTTAATTCAATAACCCTAAGTTATTTAATTAAATATCATAACACTTTCCCCTTTTTCATTAAATCATTTATTTAATGAATATCATATAATTCCCCTAACTTGCAGAATTGAAATTTTATTTAAATATCAAATTACTAATTAAATCTAATCCTCCCACTTGCAAGAGAACATTCCAAGGGAATATTTCTCTTGTGCACATTCCCCCAAAAAGGAAATATTCCCATGGAATATTCCTTCTCCTTTGCATAGTTAAATTTGGTTTGATTAACTAAATATCTAATTTTCCTCACATATGAGAATATTCTCTTTTTCCCCTCATTTGAAAAATGGAATATTCCTCTTTGTAACAAACTCCCAAAAAATCTTCTTGTGCAAGTTTTGAAAGTATGTTTGTTTGGATGAATGTGAGCCTTTGATTAAATATCATCTTGCATCCTCAACCCTTGATGGGAATCCATGATCCATGCCTCCACTTTCCTTCCATATTGTCCATTGATTAAATTTTTCAATCTTAGCCCTTTATTTCTCATTTGTCCTCCTACAAATAGGTCACTATTTGGAGACAAATGGATCCACCTATTGAGATCAAAGTCATGCTATTGAAACTCACACACATTTGCATACTCCAATTTCTATCACTATCTTTGAGGCCAATTGGAATTTATCGCATCCATTTGAGAGCATTTTCTTTAACATCATCCAAGATTATTTCAACAAAATGGGATTGAGAAAGGGCTGAATTCCACATCCGATGCAGTACGAATCCCCCAATGGGATGACATTTTCTGAGTTTAATTGGGATTCTTTGTGCAATTTGAGCTTTATTTCATGTTTTAATGGCTTCCTAGTTTAACTTTGCAAGAATTTCATTATGAATGTAACTTGATGTATCTAATTACATTGTTTTAAATTTCTTATTACAATCATGTTTAGCTTAGTTAAGATTTACATTTGCATTTTAGCATTAGAAGGAGGACATGAACTAATAAATATGACAAATTTCTTGTTAAATCTCTATTTTTCTTGTGGTTTAAGGTACAATGATGCTATTGAAGATTCATCGATGCATTTGATGGCATGTCACTATACAACTGTAGACACTAAAAAAATGTCCTAAACATTATCATACACTCGAAATAGATTCACTAACATCATTTCCTCTTCAAACCCATTTTTTTTCGCTTAATTGATTAAATTAGTCGAGCTATTTAATTAACTGCATCATTTTCATCCATTAACCTAATTAACTTAATCAAGTTAATTCATCTATTTTCATGCTAACATTTCATCTCATTAAATTAAATAAATCAAAGCATTTAATTTAATTTCCTAAGTCATCTTATTTAATTAAATAATCCTAAGTTTTTTAATTATATCATTTTTAATTTAATTAATATCTGTTTAATTCTTCTAATCCCCTAATTACATAATTCAATCTTCTTTAATAAGTAATTAAACTAACTTTCCTCTTTAAGCAAAGGGAATATTCTCATGGAATATTCCTTATCCCCTTTTTGTACAATTAAAACTTTATTTTAATTTGCAAAATTCCTTTCTCCTCACCCATAAGAATATTCCAAAAGAATATTCTTATTCCTTCATCATTTGAAAAAGGGATATTTTTACTTGGCTTCTTGAGCAAGTTTTAACCTTTAACCTTTTGAACAAGTCACGTTTGACCTATGTGAGTAGGTCAAAAGTGTGTTTGTTTAAGGAAAGTGTGAACCCTTGATTAAATCCCATCATGCATTCTCATCTGTTGATGAGAATCCATGATCTATGCCTCTCATCTCCTCCATCTTGGACCGTTGATTTATATTTTCAATCTCAACCCTCCATTTCTCATTTGCTTTCCTATAAATGGGACACTATTTGGAGACAAATGGATCCATCTTTCAATTGAAAACTTATGTTGTTGAATATCATATGCACTCACACTCATGTTTCACTCATTTTAGCTTATTTTAATTAAAATTTAATTGCATAGTAGCTTAGAGCATCCATCAATGCCTTCCCTGCATCCATCTTAGTTTGTACATGAATTAGGGTTTTCATCTTTTAGTATACCTTTAGCTTAGATTAGCTTAACAATAGCTTAATCAGTTCATTTTTAGCATAAAATCATGGTAACTTAGCTTGAATCATGTTCATATTTTAGCATAAACTAGGTTTTCATATATCAATCACAATGGTTTCATCGATTCTCTTCCATAGAATCGACTAAAATAGGCTCACTAATCACAAGATTGGAAAAAGGTTGTCATTTCACATCAACACAACACTAATCCCAATATTTAGGATAAGTTTCAAATGGGTTAGAGTAGGAATTTAACTATTCTTGTAGTTTGTAACTTTTAGTTTCAGTTAAAATGCTTAGTTTAATTTTCCAATTTGAATGATCTTGTTTGGTAGATGCAAGTTTATTTGGGTAAATTATGCTTCAATTCATCATAGATTAAGCCTAATCAATCCAAATTAACAATCCTCGTCTCACATTTTGGTGCTAGAAGGAGGGAAAACCATTAACTTAATACTTTTTTAGCTTGAATTTCATTTGTTTTTGTTTTGCAGGTTGCATCGACGCCGAAATCTCAAATGGAAATCCCCTTTGAAGTGTGTCGCCATATAGCGGTGCCATCACAATTTGAAATCTAAATGTTGAATTAATGCACCAACGCTGATTTAAATATGGTGATGTTGATTAAATTTGGAGGTATTGAAAAGTTCAAGTTGCAATGCCCAAACTTCACCAGAGTGATGTCGACAAATTTCAAACTGCGACACCACTACGAGAAGTGACACCAAATAAAATTGTGACACTAGCATGCTCACTGTTCCTATTGCAAAGTGATGCCCACTTTCACTAGAGCAATGCCCATACTTCAAATTGTGATGCTATTGTGTTCAGCGATGCCCAACCAGGGTAATAAATTTTATGCTTGTGTTTTTAACATGTGATTTAATTTCTTGGATTTATGTAACCACTGATGTGCTTTTGACTATGTTTTGGTTGTTAGGATAATAGGGTTTTGCAAGTTCAAAGACATGGATCAAAACTGAAGAAATATTTTCTATCTTAAAAATTCTATGATTGTAACGAGCATTTGATGCTTTGGGGCAATTATAACCCAATTTTATGCTTTCTAAATTTTGCTTTAGGAAACACACTAAATTTCAATTGGGTTTAAAATGAACACTCAAAGTTGGATAAAATTGAACTTTCACATCATCATTTTATTTTGGGCTTAAAATTGAACAAGGCAACTTCATTTTTCAATTGGTGCTTAAAACAAACTCATCACTATTTTGAAGGGTTAAAATTTACAACTGTTTGCTGTGTTTTGTGGTTTTCAATGTCCTTAGTGGATGTGTATGCAATTATCTCACACCATTTGGTGATCTTGAGAAACAAAAACATTCCGTAACACTCTGCAAAATCACCTACATCTTTCAATTTAGATAAAAAATGAACCCCCTTGTGAGCATGAGAAAAAAAGGTATAGTGTGTGTTCTCTCTTTGTTCATTCAAGCAAATATGATTGAACTATGAATGTACTTCCTCACTATTGCTCATCTTTAGAGGGGTATGTGCAAGATCATCATGGAAAAATAGGCCCTAAAGTGGAAAAAAAATTAGAAAAATAAGAGTTAGGCAACTTGACGTTAAAAGTTGAATAAGTTATGTATATTATTTCAAAAATATGTAAAAATAGAATTTGTAGTAAATTGAATGTAGTTTCTAAAATACTAGGTTTATTTAAAAAAACTCTATTTGGTGAAAATTTGAAATTTCAATGTAGTAGTTCTTAAATTTCAGGGAAAAAATAAGAAGTAAGTGTTTATCTGACCACCCTAACCACAATAAAATGATGATATTTTTTTATAAGATTTTAGATATAAGTAGAGGACTCATGTCCCAATGTGATGCATATTTTTTTGTAATTTTTTTTCAAGTAAATAATTAATTATGAATCTTTTATTACAACTTTAAAAAAAATAAAAACTCATATGGCTAACCACCTTAACTTGGTCAAAACTTCATGAAATTCATTTTTTTTTTCTATAGAATGGGACACATGTTTTGGATTCAAAAAATGTGATACCGTTTGAAAGCTATAGATGTTTTTTAATCAGCCTATCAGTTAGGAATTTAGTCATAATTCAAATAGAAAATGAATAATAATAATTTATTAAATTCAAAGTAAAGAATAATTTATATTGGTGGAAAGCTGAGAATCTCCTTTAAAAACCCTTTTCGTTTCATAAATTTTGGGTAAAAAAAAAGTTGTCAGCCACATACCCTACACAAACCCATCATATTGCCGCTTTTTGGCCCATCATGATCCTGCACATACCCAAAGAGCTTTCCTTGGCGGGAAAACATAATCACCCCAAGGGAACAACCCAAGTGGTAATGAGGTAAATCCAAGCTCTTTTGAGTCGATATATAAAAATGTGTTTGTGATGAAAATCATAATCTACACATGCAGATGTGTCATGCTGACAAGTGCCACCCTTAGTATCTGTGTGATACATTAAAATATCTTCTTAGGAAGATATTGGGAGGCCTCTTGATTCTCCATAATCTTGAGTTAATCTTTCCGCGTGTATGGCCACCTTGAATAAAAGCCCTTATTAAAATCCTTTGTTTAGAAAGCCAAAATCCTAAAATATTTGTTGGTGCAAGAACGGTTGTTCTGAAGTCACCCCACATTTATACTATTCAATTGTAGAAACATAAAAAATCCATTTGATCTCTGGATTTTAATGATTTTGACATTTGGTGGTCTTAAGAAGTGTGTGTTGTGGAGGGGAGTCGGTGTCACCAAATCTCTAATAGTTCACATTGCTTTAAAGTGTTTGGTGAAATTCGAGTGGGGACTCAACAAATATGACCATTTCTATCCTAGGATTGTAATGATTGTGAATTAGTTTAAAAATTTGCTTGTTTTCAAAATGATACAAAAACAAACATTCACTATCATCCTCAAAATTTCAAACACTTTGGATCAAATATGGACTTCTTGAGTTATCCTTGATATTATTGCTTGTCCTAAGGATTTATCCTTAGCAATTTCTAAATATATTGACATTAATCTCAAACCCATATTTACCAAAGACAACATAGGCAATTATAGCTTTAATCTCATAATTTTCACGAAATGGACATGTTGTGAAAGTTATGATGTTTTTAACATAAACATCTAGTTTGGAAAGATAATCAAGAAAAGTGTTTGTAAAATCAATTCACTTAAGCAAGATAAATTGACAAATGAACCCCACATGACTATTTGGAGACCAATCGCTCCCATTTAACAACCTAATCTTCTAGGTGTTATAATTCAACCAAACTTTGAACTCATTAACGAAGAATAAATCGATCTCATTAACAGTTTGAGAAGCTTCACTTTTGAAACAAAGGAAACAAATACATAGTGGAGAAATGCAGCAACCATTTTAGAGGAAGAAGAGAAACAAGCTGATCTACTGAGGCTGGAAGGCCCACATTACCACCTCCCGCATGGTAATAAATATCTTTATTTCTTCCATAAGCTTGAACTATTTGTAAATGATCTCATGGAAAATCGGGATCCCTTTAAGGTAAGGTCTACAGGTCATCATAGTAGACTTAGGCATCTCACTCCAAAAGCTCTCAAGAAACATCTTTTAGCACTTCACAGAAATAGAGATGGTTTGTTAGCAAAATTTTATAGACATGCTTCAAGCTATAGTACAGAATTATATGCATTCTTTTGGAGTCAAAATCTTGATCTTTTTTCATGATAATCCATCACAAAATCAAAATCCATAGGGGAAGATCTCCATCCCATCATTGCAAATGTAGACATCATAGTGTATAGTTTAGTAGAAATTTGGCTTCAATACTTTATTGCAATCACTACTGCTTGTTAAGAAACTTTTATGCTCAAGCTAGGAGGATCTGAAGAGGTCTAAACATTCCCATTCATCCTCTCATCTAAGTCAACATTGGGTCTTTAGGATTTGAACATTTCAGAGGTCTAGCATCATTCTAACTACCTTGGTCTTGTCAAAAAAAAGGTTCACTTCAAAGTCAACATTGGGTCAAACATTTCACTCACCCCTTCATCAAAATTTCATCCTCCACTTCACCGAACTTTGCAAAATTTGAGTACACCAAAACTTTGTAACATCAATCAAACCAATTGCTAAATTAGCTACGTTGTATGTGAAATGTATCCTTTTCCATGCACTTAGCTAGTTAGTTATCATTTTTGAAATAGCTCATCTTGAAGGTCACAAGTCTACTCTAAAGATTTCTAAGTTCATTAGCATACTTTATCCTAAACATCAAAGCATCAAACTCAAGACAAAAGTGTTGTCCCAAAATGCTTACAAAGATCACTTCCCACATCATTCATCTTTTCATCCCCCATTATCATCATTACTCCAGAAAGAATTAGAGCATCCCTTTTTCCTAGGTTTGAGTCAACTAGAGAGTTCAAACATTACAAAACTCAACACAACTTTCCCATAGGTGACACAAAATCTATGGTAAAGACAAGAGAATCATGGAGAAAACCAAAGTTGCATTTACCTCAAGTGATCCAAATCCTTTAGAATTTGATCCTAGAAGTCACATTACGCCATCACAACAATCGTCATCTCCTTCAGGACCATATGAGATTGAAGACATCATGAACAACCCATTTGGACTTACTAGAGAAGAAATCATGCAACATCAAGCCTTAGAAAACATGGCTCCAATTTCCCCATCTTTTGTTGCACAATAATTGACACAAGGCTTGACTTCATCTATGATTCAATCAACTCCATCCCTTGTGCCAAGTCAACCCTTAATATCTAGTCTTGCAACTTAGCTAGGAACCAACCTTGGTCTCACTTCATGTCTAGGAACAAACACAACTTTCGGTATTCAAAAAATGACCATTCCATTAACCACCAACCTTCCCCAAGACACAAGTTGGATACTAACCTTTAGAAAACCCCTTACATTCCATGACACCACAATAATCTCAACATTTCAAGCACAACCATCTTCATCCATCATCACAAATACTCCAAGTATGCCTAATTTTACTCAAGGTAATGTGAACCAAGTGCCTCAAGTAGGAAAAAAATACAAGTTAACACTTCAATGCAAAGTCAACCCTTGACAAGTGGTTACCTAGGCTACTCAATTCAATCCACCATCCACATCAAACCCATCTATCATCAACCCAACTCAAAACAACACCTTGGTTACAAATCCCTTCAACCAAGGTAATACATTGATCACACCTCAAATACAACATGGAAACCCCTACCCATTAGTCAAAGGAACCCTTTCAATCAGTTTATAGGTTTGAATGTGCCATTATTATTGCAATATCCAATGGCATCATTATCTTTCCCCACAATCCCTCTTACCATGCAAAATCAAATGAGACCTCAAACTTACATTCCTCAATCTCAATCCACCATCTTGAAAGGAATGTTGAACCAAGGGAACCGCCAACCTCTCATCAACAACTCGCAACCCACACAAAAAATAAACACCTAAAACCTATCACAGATGTATCAACAATCAAATGATCCTACATTGCAAGCACATTCCTTAGCTTTACAATAAGCACAATGGGCTTACCAACATATAGTCCAACATTAACAATGACAACAAGCAGCCTTAGTAGTGCAACAACAACAACAAGCCTAATAAGTATCCTTAGTAGGGAAACAACAACAAGCTCATCAAGTAGCCTTAGCATCACAACAACAACAGGATTATTAGTAAGCTATCCAACAACAACAACAATCCACTTAGTAATGTAATTCAACAACAACAACAAGCCCAACAAGTCACCTTAGCTGCACAACAACAAGATCAACAACAAAAAACCCAACAAAAAGCATTGCTTGCTCAACAATATGCCCAACAACAACAGGGTTTATACTATAACCCTCAACAAAACATCATCAACCCAAACACGTTGGGAACATATATGCCTCCACCACAATCACCTTCACAATATCCTACACTACCATACACCCCATACAACACCTTATCATATCATAATCCCCCATACAACACATTTGTCATCCCAACATATGTTGCTCCACCAAATCCACTAGACAATATAGCATCACAATTTAAGGCACTATCCCAATAAATGTAGGAACTTCGAATGGGAAATACAAAGAAGCCTCATACACAAAATCTATGTCCATATTCATTTGATCAAAACATTGCAATGGTACCATTCCCTCCCAGTTTTGAAATTCCCAAATTTTACAAATACCAAGGGAGATGAAGTCTTGTGGACTATATCAACTTGAGTTTAATGTCATGTGTATGGAGGTCACCTATAGTGAGTCCTATTTGATGCACCTTTTCCCATGAAGTTTAACATGTCTTGCTATGGATTATATTTCTCAATTTCCTCTAGGTATTAAAAATTTCCAAAAAATCATTAACAAATTCATAGATCACTTCTCCTTCAATCTTGACATGGATGTAAGTTTAGAACAACTATACACTCTTAGACAAAGCAAAGGGGAATATTTCACTAATTTCTAACAATGGTGGAGACAAAGAGCTAGTAAAAGCAAGTGGCCACTTCCCAACGAACAACAAGTGGGAATTATCATAGAAAATATAGATCCATATCTATCATTCCACTTGAAAGTGGAATACATAACATCTTATGATGAGCTTTTCCCTAGAGCCCTTAACACTGAGAGAGGACTAATATCACAGGGAAACACACAAGTGTATAAAGACAACTACCCATCCACTAGTTTTAACGACAAGACCCATTATTGGGCCAAGAAGAAGAATGTTACTAGTGATGGGGTTGTTGATGCAAAGGTGGTCCTAACTACTCCTAGAGAGGAAAAAACCCAAACCATGAATACACAACAACCATACACGTCAATGTCAAACAATCAAACAATCAATGCTGCAAACACTCAATGTGGACAACAAAGAACAAAAATTGCTCCTAAGCAACAATTCGCTCCCTTAGGGGAACCTATGGAAGACATGTTGAAGAGGTTGATATAGTCTAACCTTATCACACTCCCAAATTTCTCAAACTATCAAGAGCCACAAATCAAATTTCGTAGCTATAGAGAAGATCACTTTTGTGAATTTCTTTAGTACAAAGGTCTTAACACACAAAATTGTTTTAGGTTCAAACATCTAATAGAGGATCTTATTGAAAAAAAATAAATTGAGCTCAACCAAAAATCTAGGAATGGAAATCTGAAAATTTACACAAACTCTATACTTGATCATGGAAAAAAAAAGATTCAGTAAAGGCATCAACTTCAAACAATACCTAGGATACCATGCTGGGACATGTTTATGTTGTTTATGAAGAATCAAATATGTATCAAGATACTCTTTTAAAACAAAGTCCAAACCCATGAACAATGTTTAGCACTATTTTATATTGTAATGACATCAATTGGATATCAGATTATGATATCTCTCCCACATATAACTTAATGATTGGGAATGTTGAAGAAGTTCCAAATGAGCGAGAAATATTCCTTATTTCACCCATACCCACAAACTATTGCGAAGAGTCTTTTACAGATGATGTATCATCCACCCAAGGGTCATGTCAAGAGGAGGCTCTTGAGGATAACAAAATTTATTCTAAATCAAGTCAAGATCAAGAACCCCTATCCCCAAAGTTTCACAAAGAACTAACGGACATCTTCCAAACCATTTTAAACTCCAAAAATGTCCCCAATATCACTCTTGAGATGTTTCTTTTGGATGGAAATATAGATGTTATTCATCCAAAACATGAGTCTCCCACTCTTGATATTCCTACACAAGAGCAAATAGTAGTTGAGATTATTGATTCTTATAGTGATTGTGCATCATCGACATCTTTTGAATTAGTACCAACATCTTTTGAAATAGTAACAATAGATAATGATATCATAGAATCAAAGAAAATAGTTCATGAGTGAGAAATAGCCAAGATTGTTGATTCGTATAGTGATTGTGCATCATCGACATCTTCTAAATCAGCACCAACATCTTTGAAAGAAGTATCAATAGATAATGATGTCATGGAATCAAACAAAATAGTTCATATTCCTGAACAATAGGAACCCATATTTTCAATATCATGTGTTCATGATAAGTCATATTCAGTAGCTATGGATGGGTATGTGCAAGATCATCATGGAAAAAATAGGCCCTTAAGTGGTGAAAAATTCAGAAAAATTAAACTTAGGCAACTTGACATTAAAATTTTGTATTAATAATAGTTTAAAAACTTGATATACAAATCAATCAGATCATCCAAGCATCTGTGTTATAGCATGTTGTATAGTAGTTTACAAAATGTATAACATTTGATATACCTAACTGATCCAACAACAACTTGAACATCACTACAAAAGGCATGAACTCAAAAATTTACATGGTTACGTGATATACACAAAAATAAAAGGCTCCACTATATATGAAAAGCTTGCGTTGTCAAATCAGTAATAGAGTAACAAAAGTTTCTCCTTTGGCTCTCCATTGACAGTCCCCTAAGCATTGGGTGGTGCTATAGAACAACAACATTGTAGATGCTCCTTGGTCTGCTCCTTTCCCAACCGTCCTCTACATCAACTTCGTTGAAGACCCTTTGAAACACTCTCAACGATCCAAGGAAGGTCTCTAAATCTTCTTGATTGTGATGCCACATGTGTTTTTCTTTATTCTTAGACTTTTTCCCCATCTTTACGCCATCATTGAGCTGCTTCATAAGTTTGGTCATAGAAAGATCCATATTCACCGTTACCTATAGGACAATAGAGAGGAATGTGAGTCTCTTATTAGACTCAGTAAGCCCCCTCCTACCCCGTTGGAATTTTTCCTCGTTCCTATCCCTTCACAGATGCCAAATAATTTCAGTAGTAAGACAATGCTAGAACATTTTATATTCATTGAGAATTTTTCTATAGTTAAACATTATCTCATACCAATTAATCTAACATATCCATTCCATATCAGAAGTTCATTACAAAAAATGTTCCAAACCTCTCTAGCATAGAAGCATTCAAAGAAAATATGTAGAATTGTTTCAGGTGTCCTGCATAAATTGCATAAGTCCACTTTATTATGATTCGTTTTATAGGAATTTTTTTGCAATAGAAGTTGCCATATAAAGTAGGACTTCTTTGGTTCATTCACATTTTTCCACACATGAGAGAGCACTTTTTTCTAACTAAATCAGTTAGTTCTATATTCCAATAGTTATTAACATGAATTTGAATAGAATCATTAATAGTAAGTTCTTTATAAAAATTATTAGCTTTAATTCTTGCCAGTGGAACACCATCCACCCAAGTTAGTTCATCAACAATATTATATTTATCAATAGAATTTAATGGAAAAGAAGCATTTTTGCAAGCATCAACAATAATATTGTAAGTTCTAACACAAGTGTTATCTAGATTGAATTCCTTAACCAACTCATTCCAGGTTTTGATATGACCATTCTCAAGGATGTTATGGAAGGTTTGAATACTATCCAAACTCCATTTTTTGGCTGAGCACCCTTGTAGTAGTGCAAGAGGTTTGTTGTTATGTTCCAAAGTCCACCATAAAGAAGAAAATTTTTGACAACTCAGATTATTATTGATGATAACATTGCACTTATGGAATTTCACTTTATGATTTACCAGTTCCTAAGCCTTCCAAAGGCTTTAGAACACCAGAGAACTAGCAATTTTCATGGGGTAGTTACTTATGAGAATATCACAGAGGGACAACTTCTTCCAAGATTTCTCCTGCTTAGGAGAAGTGAGAAGAATGTTATTTCTAACCAGGACCTTCCATGGTTCCTCACCAACAAAGGCTTTTGAAATCCACTTCACTACCAAAGCAATGCCTTGGGACCTTAGATCATTAAGCCCCAACCCTCCATGTCCTTTATCCATGCAACACCAGGACCACTTCACAGCATGTCTCTTCTTCTTTCCTTTACCATCTAACCAGAAGAAGGCCCTAATCCTTTTTTGGATCTCATTCACCTGGTAACTATAGAAGAACCAGATTGAAGCAAAGTATATACTATAAGAAGAAAGAATCTTTTGGCATATTTGCAACCTTCCAACAAAAGAAAGAAATTGCCTATTCTAGCTTTCAAGTTTTTTCTCAATCTTGGAGCTGATTCAGAGCCACGTCTCTTTAAGATTGGGACTAATAACAAAAGGTATTCCAAGGTATCTTACTAGCTTATTTTACCCCACATTGGAAATCATATTTTTGAAGCCAACTTGGGGGACCTTCTGTCCACCCAAGGAGGCAAGATTTGGTGATGGCCACTTTGGCCCCAAAAGCAAGGAAAAATAGATCCAACTTCTCCATTAAAGCATCTAAGTTCCTTTCCTCCATCTCAATAAAAATAGCAGTATCATCTAAAAATTAGATGTTGATTAGCTTATTTTGATTTGGGAGGATGATGTCATTGACTTTGGGTGAGACAGTAGAGTCCCTTAGAAGGTAATGCAGAGCATCTAAAGCAATCACGAAGAGAGTAGGGGCAAGGGGGCACCCTTGCCTAATGGATCTGTCTAATCTGATCTCCTTAGAGAAAACCTCGTTAACATCCACATGGGAAATGGCATCCCTCAAGAGTGTGTCTACTGCTTTGCAATATTCCTTGGGGAACCCAAAAGCCTCCAAAGCAATTCTTAAGAAGGACCATTCAACTCTGTTGTAAGCCTTTTCAAAATCCAACAAGAGCATGGTAGAGTCCTGCTTTGACTATTTTGACCATTCCATTGCTTCCCAGCTTGTAATCAGATTTTCTAGGATGTATCTACCTTTTATAAAGCTAGTCTGAGTGTTGTTGAAGAACTTGGGAAGAATGTCAACCAGTCTTAAAGCAAGTATTTTAGCTAGAATCTTATAGGAGACATTTAGGAGAGTAATGTGTCTACGATTCTTGATCAAGGTTTTATCTCCCCCTTTTGGAAGCAACTTAATAATGCTTTTGTTCATGCTCTTTCCCAAAGACCCCTAATCTAAGGCCTCTTGATAGAGTTATAATAGATCCTCGCTTATCCACTCACTGAATTCCTTATAGAATTCCACAGGGAGGCCATCACAGTCAGGGGACTTGTCATTATGCATGGAATCGATAGCCCTCACAACTTCCTCTTTAGTGATGCATGCCACAAGCCTGACATCACTATCCTTATCAACTTTCTTGGGGATGATCCCTTTAATACTTTCCCTAGCCCTTTGGTTAGCTTCACCACTCCCTTCAGAGGTAAACAACTTCTTATAGAAAGCATGGAATTGCATCAAAATATCCTCCTGGGTGGAGAGAATCTTACCATCCTACCAAATTTGACCAATCTTCCTTGCAACTCTTCTCCTTGATATAGTTGAAAAATAACTTAGAGCCTTTGTCGCCATGGAAAAGCCAATTGAGCTTAGCCCTGGCCTTGAGACCTTTTGTTTTTTTTTCTTGAAGTTTCCTAAGGTTGTCCTTAGATCGGGCAAGCTCCATACTAAGCTTACTGTTGTCAGGTTCAGATTGGAACCTAGCCTCGGCAGAGACAAGCTCCTCTTGTAGCTTGTTTTCCTCCCATATAGAGTCCTTAGCTCTCTTCCTCCAAATCACCTAGAGAAATTTCTTCCAGGCTTCCACATTTTTCTCCCATATTGAAATGGCACTTTCCCCTTTCAACATCCATTTATTGATCTCCCTAATGGAAGCAAGCCCAACCCTACAATCACTATCTTGCAAAAGTTGGGTGTTGAGAAGGCACTTCCCTTTTTTTTTCCTCTCCTTCCCCACCACATTTAATTGTAATGCATGTTTTGATCAGGTGGTGGTTAGACAAAGTGAAAGGGTGTACAATAACTTGCTGCCCTATTTTATTAGGGATGAAATTGACCACATCCTTATTAGCATAGAATCTGTCCAAGCAGAAATAAATTCTTTTTCTGCCTTGTTGTGTGTTGCACCATGTGAACCAGATCCCATTACTATTCTTTTTTTCCTTCTCCAGGGGGTCCATCAAGTTTAGCTTAGCTTTTAACCTTAGCCAAAAGTGTCTTTCAAATCCTTTCCAAGACACATCCAGGCCACCTCACTTATCTTTGAGTTGTTCAACCATGTTAAACTCACCCCCCACCACCCAGGGGACCTGAGATAGGTGGGCTTCCATCCATTGCCATAAATGAGATCTCTCCCTATGGTCATTTAAGGCATACACCAAAGAAACCCCGAGGCTTTCTCCATCCTTTTTAAGGATGATCCATACCACCCTATTATAGGTGAGGTGCCATGACTAGTGACAAATTGCTTCCATCTATTTGTGAGGATTATAGAGGCCCCCCCTCTTCCCTTTTCATGCTTGGCAGAAAAATGCCAGGCCTCTTTCCAGATGAATTTTTGATTCATTTCCAGCATAAACCCATTAGCCTTAGTTTCTTGTAGGAGGACCACATCCTTCTTTGGTTCCAAGCTTAGAAACCTTCTAACAATTTGCTTTCTATCCGGGGATTCCAACCCACAGATGTTCCAAGAAATTAAATTAAAGTTCATGGTCAACCATTGTAGATGCTCCATCTTGGCTACTCGTGAAATGCTCATAGCATTTAGGTAGCTTGTCTTCTAGTTCTAGTCTTTTGGCCATGGGTGATTGAATAACCAGGATAGTCTTTTTCCTCTTGTTCTCGACTAATTGAGTGCTCTTAGAGTTAGGTAGGGGAAATCATACTTTATGGGCCTCCTTGGTCCATTCCTAGTCTTCATAGTTTTTTGAACCTACCCCCTAGTGATAATCTCATCAGTATCTTCCCCCACATCATCTGCTGATTCGAGGCTATTATAGGTGACTTGGTGTGAGGTCAATGGTGTGGAGATGGAGGGAAAGGAAGAGCTAGTCACAGCCTCCCCTTCACCCATTGGAACAGGTTGGTTGGGGTCAATCTGGGTTAACATCATATTATCAGTAAGGATGCTATAATTTGAAACAATTTCAGTTGGAACATCAGGGGTTGACTGACACCCAACATGGACATCACTCATTCAGTTGAAGTCCCTAGGTGACTCCTCGAGTCTTGCTACAACTAAACTATCTTATTGAGTAGGACACACATTCTTGGCATTGTTTCCTATCTTGGCGGAAGGGGGATCCTTAAAAGGCCCCTCAGCCCTAAGGGTTCCAAGCAAATCAACACTCCCAGATTGGATGGAATTCATCCCCATTTTTTCGTGAATCAATTTCCCATCAACCTTTCTCATATGCATTACACTTGTTTGCTTGTTATTTTTTTTTTAATTTATTTCTCCTGCAAGATGGTTTTCCTCAATTCTTTTTCCTAATTTCCTGCATGGCAATTTGTTGGGCATTCAATTTTCCCATTAGCTCTTTTCTCAACTTAAAGGGGGCATTGGGGATGACCAAAGGATTGTTGGAAACTTCTTGTTCAATAGGGATGGACTCAACAACCAAACCTACATCACATGTGTCTCCTTTGGCATCCACCAAGGAATCAAATGCATTCTCAATGACAATGGCCTCAGGCAACATGGTCATAATGTTAGGCAAGTTGGAATTTATATGCACATTTGCAAGATGCAAGCTATGTGAGCCAGAATCATAAGCAGGGGTCTCAGAGACCAAGGAGGTCTTAGGAAGGGGATCAACAGTGGGGCTAGAAGCGGGAACAAACTCAGAACTAGTTCTAGCATTAGAATGCATCGAAATAGGGTTGGAAATGCTAGTCTTGCTAGAGCCTGAGTTCTTTTTTAAATTACAAGGTAGTTTCTCTGAATGTGCCCTTCTTTGTAGCACAAATAGCAGGCATTGATACTTCCTAACACCTCCAAGGGGCAGCAAATGACCTCATCATCCTCAATAACAATCCTAGCTGGAAATTCAACACTAGGGTTTAGGGAAACAAGGGCATGCACGTCAAGATTTGGGAGAGAGGCTTTGGCGTCATCTACCTGAACCACATTGCTAAATGGTGCCAGAATGGCAGGGACAAGTAACCAGAAATATAGGAGCAAATCCTTCACAACCACCCATCTAGGAAAAGACAGAGCAATAATATCCTTGGAAACGGCAGAGCGGGTCCATGCCAAAGCACAAAAAAAATAGCCACCAATAGTTCAATAAGATTTGGAGAGGGTTTTGGACTGAATCTCATTATTTTTAAGAAAAATGACAAGCAGACCACGTTGGAGTAGCTTGGAATAGGAATTTTGAATACCAAACTTGGCCAGCTAGACATTGGAAAACTAGGAGTCGATGTACTTCCTGGTTGGGACCTTATTAACATCAATAGCAACAAAAAACATTGCGATGTATGTAAGTCTATTTCGTTCATTTTTAATCACAGATTTCATAGCCGAGTTAGGAGCGAGTTTGGAAAATCCAAGGGTGTCAGGGGGCTTACCTCCATAACTACCTCCATCATTGGAACCCACCTCTTCAACCATGCTAGAAACCACAAAGAGAGCCTCCTCTAGGATGACAACATCACCAGCAACAGCCTCCTTGAAGAACTTTTTCTTCTATGCACCATCGCCATTAACGGGGAAATCACCATTTGCCTGATGGGCAAGGGGGTTTGAACCCCCATCCATGAATTCCCTTAAGAGTCATATCCCACCTTGATTACAGAGCAAAGGCCATAAAAACTAACCCCACGAACAGACAGAGAGAGCCAGGAGATCATTAAATGCAAGGAAAGAAAAAACTATACAATAAGGAACTATGGAGGAAAACCTATGTGGGGGAGGTTGTAAACTCCCCCACCTAGCACAAAACTAGAGCCTAGGCAGACCACTATGTTCAACTGATTATTTGCAAAGCCCTCATTCTTCCCACTTCAATGAATTTGAAATCATCAACAAATGACATATTGCATTTCAATGCCTACAAAATTGGGAAATATACTCCATCCAAATAGAAATCATCAACCAAGAAACATGCACGATAAGATAAACCCAGTGAGATATGCTACACATCTTCACGTAAAAATTTGAATAAGTTATCTATATTATTTCAAAATATGTACGAATAGAATTTGTAGCAAATTGAATGTAATTTCTAAACTACAAGGTTTTGTTTTTTTTTTTAAATCTATTTGTTGAAAATTTGAAATTTCAATGCAGTAGTACTTAAATTTTAGGGAAAAAATAAGAAGTAGATGTTTGTCTGACCACCCTAACAATAATAAAATGATAATATTTTTTTATAAGACTTTAGATATAAGTAGAGGATTCATGTCCCAATGTGATGCATATTTTTTTGTAATTTTTTTCCAAGTAAATAATTAATTATAATTTTTTTATTACAACTTTTAAAAAATATAAAAACTCATATGTCTAACCACCTTAACTTGGCCAAAACTTCATGAAATTCAATTTTTTTTAATCCTATAGTATGTGAAGCATAGAATGTAACACATGTTTCAGATTTAAAAAATGTGATACCGTTTGAAAGCTATAGATGTTTTTCAATCAGCCTATTAATCGAGACTCTAGTCATAATTCAAATAGAAAATTCAAATAATAATTATTTATTAATTCAAAGTAAAGAATAATTTATATTGGCGGAAAGCTAAGAATCTTGTTTAAAAACCCTTTTCATTTTATCAATTTTGGGTAAAAAAAATGTCGTCAACAACATGGACCATCATATCACTTACATATCGTCACTTTTTGTCCCATCATGATCTTTCACATACTTGGATCAAAGGATACATTATTAGGGAAAATGATTAGGTATTGATAATACCTTCACAATGTCAGGGGAAATATTGTCTATTCCAAAATCAACATATGCATCATGAAGAATCCTTATGATGAAAATGCATTCAATGCTACAACTAGTTGTATCATGAGTTGGCATTCACCCATCATCTGATACACAAATTGGGACCAACATAAAAAGAAGAATTCATATCAAAGCAAGGCGAAAATCATCAAAACAAATGATGTCTTCAAGCAAAAATGAAAAAGAAAATGCAAATGGATACCAAAGAAAAATAAAGAAAATCATCCCTCAAAAACTCCATTAGTTAAATAAACTAATTAGAAAAAACAAAAAGGGAAATGTATCCACCAAAAGAGTCCTCAAATAAAAAAGTAGGCTTCTCAAGCAAGGAACAAAGTATATCCAGTGGTTGGTCCTAATTCCATGAAAACCTCCATTCCCAACCATCATCGCTCATCTTCCCAAGTTTGGAGAGTCAAAGTTTCCAAACTATTGACCAATCCATTTCATATTCCTTCATACATGACATTGCCCACTCCATTCACAATATCCAATTGTCGCATTGACCATGTGTTGGAAGCTACTCTTCATCATAAGGATTCTGAAGGCACTCTATCATGACGTGCACACATAGACAAGGTTAATTCCAATAAGAACGAGGTAGATTAGAGTTCTTCAAGGTTGCATTCAAGTGCTTGTATCTTAGCAAAGTAGCTTCTTCAAGTAGGATATCGTTGGCACATTATGATAGTGGCCTCTACATCAGTACCACTAGGTGGTTCAACATGAGGGTAAAATTTTTAAAAAATCAAAAAAAGATAAAAATTTAAAAAAATCAAAAAAATCAAGAAAATAGTAAAAATAAAAACCATCCTCCAATGAAAACCACTACGGTTGCACTTTGGGCAAGTACTATGATGAAAACCTAGCAAATATGCATCATGAGTAGAATCTGGTGTCTATATGACCCTTCTTAAACAGAAGCATCTCATCCTTGTCATGATAAATCCAATGTTCCCTCCATCCATCCAATCCAACTTTATTTAGATATTCCACTTTATCTTGATCTTGACAAAGATTCGACATATACTTCAACTTTTCTCATGGAAAACTTTTGGTAGGCTCTTTACCACTTTATCTTGTGAAGTCCCATAGCCCATATCTAGCATGATAAAACTCTATCAAAATCTCCTCATATACCTTGCCTATCTTGGTTATCCATTACATTATAAAGAATTGCTAAACACCAAGGACAAGTTATTGCACTCTTATTTTTTAATAACTCTTGATCCATTTCTTATATCTCACAAATGTGACATCGATATCATGATCTAGGTATCATTTTCCTCAAAAATTATCTTGAAAATCCAAAAATATTAATAAAATATTATCTCAAAAATCCCAAAAAAATTCATAAAATATTATCTCAAAAATCCAAAAATATTCATAAAATCTTAACTCATAAAAAAATCCAAAACATCCAAAAAACATCAAAATCCCTAAAAAGGTCAAACATGGGTATGTGCAAGATCATGATGGGTTTGTGCAGGGCATGTGGTTGATGAACTTTTTTTCACCCAAAATTGATGAAATGAAAATGGTTTTTAAAGAAGATTCTTAGCTTTCCATCGATATAAATTATGCTGTACTTTGAATTTACTAAATAATTATTATTCATTTTCTATTTGAATTATGACTAAAGTCCTAACTGATAGACTAATTGAAAAACATATATAGCCTTCAAATAGTATCACATTTTTTGAATCCAAAACATGCGTCACATTCTATGCTTTGCATACTATAGAATTAAAAAAGGAAATTGAATTTCATGAAGTTTTGACCAAGTTAAGGTGGTCAGACATACAAGTTTTTTATATTTTTTAAAAGTTTTAATTAAAAAAAATCATAATTAATTATTTACTTGGAAAAAAATTACAAAAAAAATGCATCGCATCCAGACATGAGTCCTTTACTTATATCTAAAATATTATAAAAAAATATTATCATTTTCTTGTGGTTAGGGTGGTCAGACAACCACTTCTTATTTTTTCCCTAAAATTTAAGTACTATTGCATTGAAATTTTAAATTTTCCCCAAATAATTTTTTTAAAAAAACCTAGTAGCTTAGAAACTACATCAATTTGCTACAAATTCTATTCTTACATATTTTTTAAATAATATAGATAACTTATTCAAATTTTTACGTCAAGTTTCCTAACTCGGATTTTTCTAAATTTTTTGCCACTTAAGGGCCCACTTTTTCCATTATGATCCTGCACATACCCACATTAAAAATCCAAAAAAAAGTCCCCTTGTCGAACTACATCATCTTTGAGCTTTAATGTAGGAAAATCCGTCATTGATGTGCCCCTGAGACAGCCTAGGCCAGTCCTTTAGGAGTTCATCATAATAAATTGACGTCTTTCATCTATTCATATCTTCATCTTGTAAATGGTTTGATTCAGTTGAACTATGTGGTCTCTACGTGTATAACATAGGCAAGGCTAATATTTGATCAGCCCCCAAGGCCCCTAGGATAGGTCTTTAGGTTAGGTTCTTGGTCGAAACTCAAAAATTCTTCAAAAACCCCTAAATATTCAAAGATTTGAAAAACCCCTAAACATTCAAATATTCAAAAATCCAAAAACATCCAAATATTCTAAAAATCCAAAAAATAAAAATGAAAATGGTAAACACAAAAAAATGGAAAACATTGAAAAAGACCTAAAAATACTTTTAAACATTTAAAAGACCTAAAACAACCTCAAAAAATTTGAAAATTCTAAACATTCGCATAAAATTTCAAAAAGACAAAAGATTGCCTCAAAAAAAATTCAAAATACCAAAAAAATTAAAATATTCTAGAAAATCCAAAACCCATCCATCCCATCTCACTTTCACCTGCAATAAACTTTCACTCATAATAAATTGATTGTCACCTTCAATCTTTCGTGAAACAAGTAGAAAACAAGTATAGCAAGTTATAAAGTGAGAACCTAAGTGTAAAAATATAATGTCTAGATCATAAGTAAATACGTCAGTTGAGTTTAGGTTAAAGATTCATCTTCGCATCATTGTCTTAACATCAAAAAACCCATGATAAACATGTCTTATGATGTATCCTTCCTGCAATGGACATTAGTATCACACATCACTTTAGCTAAACTTAAAATAGGCAAGAGATATAGATAACACTAACTACTTTTCTTTGATCTTTTCTTATGATTTATCTTAATGACCCATTCCAAGGACCTTTTGATGATGTCTATCCAAAAAAATTTACTAGAGAGAAAGGAATGGGGCGTCAATCATTATATTTCATTTTTTGTGCTTGTGGGTACTCTTGTAAAATAATCTTGGTGCATACTTGCTTAGTTGTGTGTAGGAAGGTCATTTGGAGTATGTTTTTGACTGTTGCATATGCTTTGGTCCAATATGTTCTAAGCTTCTAACTTTCATTCCAATGAAGTTTTTGTATGTCAAGATGTGAACAAGAATTATTCTATTTGCTTGTCAAGTCAAAGTCCATTACATTAGATACAACATCGTTCTAGTTATCAATACCTTATGCATCATGTCTATGTGTTATATCAAACAGTAAGGAATGATGGAAAATCTCAATCCCCAAGTGTGAGAAACTCATCCTACATTCATCCTGCATTTTGCGTTGTCTCATCACCATCCTTAATAAAGTCTCGATGGATCATAGACTTGTTAGATCTTTTGAATCAATCATTGAAATCAATAGTCATTCACTCTTTATTCTTCTATCTTTTCTCCATGCTAACCTGGTATCATGACAGTCAACAAAAACCTCATCAATGCATCCACCCTACATCCAAAAACCCTTAGCATAATCATAGCATCCATCTCATAATCATAGCATTTTTCATTATCATTTGAGTTGTGATGAATAATATACCTTGGTTATTCTAAGAATCTTAAATCATTGCATATCATGATAATTTTCATCTATACATCCACATGCATACATCATCATCATAAAAAAATTCATAGAAAATATGCAAAAAGAAATGCATCCACATCATTTCCATCCATAACATCTACACACCATTCATTCCATGACATATCATGAAAAGATAATGAAAAAGAATATAACATTGCATCCATCCATATCATAATCATCACATATCATATAGAAATAAATAAAGTGCATCCATGCATCATCAAATATAAGAATCTCATCCATCCAAACATGAAATAAAGTGAACACATCATAGCATAAATCATCTACATATCCATATCATATATATCTCAAAAAATGAATGTCATGGTACAAAATATGGATAAGTGTACGTATAATGATCAAAAGTACAATATCCACAAGGCTATCAAAAAATAGCCAATGAATGTATATATGGGATAAAGAATGGGGTGAAAAAATTAAAAAGTGTTTATACATCAAAAAACTAGCCTTGGTGGCTGCTATCCTCTCCACCCTGCCTCTCAAGTTGATCCTCTACTTGTAGTTGTGCATCATTGCACTATGAAAAATTGGGTTGTCTTAGTGCCACTAGTACATCATGATGATAATGTTTTCTATAATATGTGGCCTATGTAACTGCCTCTCTATATAACTACACTAAAATAGTCCAACCATGAGTCACCACCATCATGGCCTCAATCTGTTGGTGGCTTGCAACCTCTTGGTCTCTCTCAGTGGTCACAACCTACACCCACTACAAAGCCTGATCCCTATCGACCATGATGGCCACCACCTATTGTGCTACTTACTCGCACTCAATATTGATACCCAAAATCTATTGGTGGGTTTGATCCCTCTCACCATTCAATGTTTGCACCTACTGTTGCAACTATTGTATCTATGAGTCCCTCACATCTGGTGGTGGTGGCGCTACTTGTGGCTATACCCATGGTTGTTGAGGAGGTTGCTGCTATACAATTGGGGGAACCCCTAGGAACTATCCATCCTGGCCATCCTAGCCACCCTGTCATTTGCCTCTCCCTGCTCCTCTGCCTCTAGGCCTCCCTTGTGGAGGAGCACCTATTGGATTTGTTAATTGTTAGGTCAAAATAAACCAAGCATCATATGTAGGAGTAGTCTGAGCTACTGCATGTCCTTGATCGTATGCCCAAGAATGAGCCGCTAACTTTCAAAATCTCTTGATTTCCTTAGGAGCTAGAATGGTTAGTCCCCATGTGAGAACCTCTCTTGTTGACCTCACAAAAATGGTCTTATAAGCATCATTGAGTTTTTCCTAAACCTCTCCAAACTGTTGGGCTACCTTGTCTAGTAGGTATCTCTCAATAATATGATGCTTGTGGCCTTACATGTATTAGATCAACCTGGTAAAGTACAACTACTGAATATCATCAAACCAAGGTGGCATCTATAGCCATGGGTTCGAATGGAAAATTTTCATGTCATCAATCATCCATCGCCAATATGGGATCCCAATCTATCCAGTGTGCCTTAGAGTGATTGCGCTTCCATACCTCCAAATGACAAGATCATCTGGCTCCATGTCTACCATTGAAAAATAGGTCAGAGCATGACAATGTGCTCCCATGCCCAAATATGCAGCAAAGTCACCCCTGCATTGATCACTCTCCCATCACAGTAAACAAAATCATGCAAATCATGATATAAGGAGGCTAGCATCATGGGCCCCCATGTAAAAAGTGTCCTCCTATACATCATGCAATATCATGCCATGCCCCATCCTAGTTTAAATCCTCTACTGCATCTATGTGGGGAAACCAAACCCGAAATGATGGCTGCAACAATCAATCTGAAGGTTAGCGCTTGTCCTTTGTATGACTCGAGATTGATCTGTGGTGTAACTAAAGAAATCTAATCCATCTCCATAACCTCAAGGAAAGCATCAAACCCAACATCAGTGTCATAGATCACATGGTCACCACGTATGGGGGAATGTAGTATACACCATACATCCTCCAGGGTCATTGTTGCCTTTCTTGTCAGAAGGTGGAAGGACGATGTCTCAATGTGCCATCTCTCACACAGAGCAATCGTCATGGCAATATGTGTTTGAATCACAAGCGCATACACGACATACCAAAGGCTGATCTCTCCCAAGTGCTCCTTGTACAACTCTAAAAAATTTCCAAGTCTCTCCAAAATGGTGGGCCTATGCTCCTACAACATCAATGGTGGAAAGACCTCCTGCATCCACGAAGCACACAGTATCAAGAAATCATCAAAATTTGACTCAACTTGAAATTTACAACTCAGAAATCACAAAAGCGTCACTATTTTCAATAGCGTCACTATATTCAAATTTCAAATTATGATGCTTGAAGCATTTAAAATTTCAAATCACAATACACATCACTAGACACACGAGCATCACATTTTATACTTTGGCATACCCTAACCCTAATTTCTAAATCGGCCAGTGCATTGCCATACAAGTATGCATCGCCATTTAAAATTAGAAACCCTAATTTTAAATTGTAAAGAGTGTTTCCATATAAATATGCTTCACTATAATTCATTTGGGTGTCATCGATTTCAATTTGGGCATTGCTATATAGTGATGTCATCAAATTTTGAACTTTGAAGCATAATAAATGCATTGAAAAATCAAATTTCAAATCAAGTTTGGAGTTATATACCGATGGTCTTGCACCTGGATGCCATTGGAACTCTCAAACTCAGTTGGACATGTGTTTGCGAAACTCTCGGTGTACCATTTCATCAGAGGGTCAAAGCTCAAAATAGTAAGAATCTCTTAAGTGTGAATGCACAAATCAATTGAAAGTGATCCTTCTTGGCTTATTTAAGCTAGAAAATTAGGGTTTTTTTCCCTAATTTAACCTTCAAGATAGGGTTTATCTTTTTTTTCACTAATCTTTCCAAACTGGACATAATTTTACATCATTTTTTTACGCTTTTGGCATAATTCTTGAATCCTAGAGCCTTTCTGGACCCTCTAGGTAGCTTTTCACCTTTATCAAGAAATCAACCCAAAATTCAAAAAACATTCCTGATTTCTCAGGGGGGTAGGGAATTAACTTTATCCTTCCATTGGGGCATCTAAAAGATCAGAAAATTTTTACTTTTTTGAGGGTATGTGTAGGATCATCATGTAAAAAATAGGCCCTTAGTGGCAAAAAATTTAGAAAAATCAGAGTTAGACAACTTGACATAAAAATTTGAATAAGTTATCTATATTATTTCAAAATTATGTAAGAATAGAATCTGTAGCAAATTGAATATAGTTTCTAAACTACTAGGTTTGTTTAAAAAATAAATAAATATATTTGGTGAAAATTTAAAATTTCAATGTCGTAGTACTTAAATTTTAGGGAAAAAATAAGAAGTAGGTGTTTGTCTGACCACCCTAACCACAATAAAATGATACAAAAAAATTTATAAGATTTTATATATAAGTAGAGGACTCATGTCCCGATGTGATGCATATTTTTTTGTAATTTTTTTCCAAGTAAATAATTAATTATGATTTTTTTTATTACAAATTTAAAAAAATATAAAAACTTGTATGTCTGACCACCTTAACTTGGTCAAAACTTCATAAAATTCATTTTTTTTAATCATATAGTATGTGAAGCATAGAATGTGATGCATGTTTGAGATTCAAAGAATGTGATACCATTTGAAAGCTATAAATATTTTTCAATCAGCCTATCAATCAGGACTTTAGTCTTAATTCAAATAGAAAATGAATAATAATTATTTATTAAATTCAAAGTAAAACATAATTTATATTGGTGGAAAGTTGAGAATCTCCTTTAAAAACCCTTTTCGTTTCATTAATTTTGGGTCAAAAAATGTTGTCAGCCACATGGGCCATCATATCAGTTACATATTGCCACTTTTTGGCCCATCATGATCCTACACATACCCTTGATATAAGTAACAATTTTAATCCAAAAAGTGTTATTCTTTGAACCGAAGCAGTAGGTACCTTGCTTCAAAGAGGGGAAAATGTAGACACTGAAAAATATCCTAAACATTATCATACACTTGAAACAGATTTACTAACATCATTTCCTCTTCAAACCCATCTTCTTTTTGCTCAATTGATTAAATTAGCCTAGCTATTTAATTAATTGCATCATTTTCATCCATTAACTTAATTAGTTTAATCAAGTTAATTCATTCCTTTTCATGCTAATATTTCATCTCATTAAATTAAATAAATCCAAATATTTAATTTAATTCCCCAAGTCATCCTATTTAATTAAATAATCATAATTTATTTAATTAAATATAATTTCTCTCTTCTCCCCATTTATTAAATTAGTTAACTTAATAAATATCTCTTTAATTCTTCTAATCCCCTAATTGCATGATTAAATCTTGTTTAATTAGTAATTAAACTAACTTTCCTCTAAGCAAAGCGAATATTCCCATGGAATATTTCTTATCCCCTTTTTGCACAATTAAAACTTTATTTTAATTTACAAAATTCCTTTTTTCCTCAGCCATGAGAATATTCCAAAAAAAAATTCTTATTCCTTCAATTGAAAAAGGGATATTTTCACTTGGCTTCTTGAGCAAGTTTTAACCATTGACCTTTTGAACAAGTCACCTTTGACCTATGTGAGTACGTCAAAAGTGTGTTTTCTTAAGGAAAGTGTGAACCCTTGATTAAATCAAATTATGCATTCTCGTCTATTGATGAGAATCCATGATCCATGCCTCTCATTTGGGTATGTCTAAGATCATGATGGCCAAAAAGTGGCGATATGATGGGTATGCATAAAATATATGGTTGATGACATTTTTTTTATCAAAAATTGATGAAGCAAAAAGGGTTTTTAAAGGAAATTCTCAGCTTTCCACCAATATAAATTATTCTTTACTTTGAATTTAATAAATAATTATTATTCATTTTCTATTTGAATGATGACTAAAGTTCTAATTGATAGGCTGATTGAAAAACATCTATAGCTTTCAAACGATATTACATTTTTTGAATCTGAAACATTTGTCACATTCTATGTTTCACATACTATAGGATTAAAAGAAAAGAAATTGAATCTCATGAAGTTTTGACTAGTTAAGGTGGTCAAACATATTAGTTTTTATATTTTTTAAAAGTTGTAGTAAAAAATTCATAATTAATTATTTACTTGAAAAAAAATTACAAAAAATAATGCATCACATTGGGACATGGGTCCTCTACTTATATCTAAAATCTTATAACAAAAATTATCTTTTTATTGTGGTTAGGGTGGTCAGATAGACACCTACTTATTTTTTCCCTAAAATTTAAGTGCTACTACATTGACATTTCAATTTTTCACCAAATAGATTTAAAAAAAATAAAAATCTAGTAGTTTAGAAACTACATTCAATTTGCTACAGATTATATTCTTACATATTTTTGAAATAATATAGATAACTTATTCAATTTTTTACGTCAAGTTTCCTAACTCTGATTCTTTTGAATTTTATCACCACTTAAGGGCCTATTTTTTCCATGATTATCCTGTACATACCCATCTCCTTCATCTTGGACCATTGATTAATCTTTTCAATCTCAACCCTCCATTTCTCATTTGCTTTCCTATAAATAGGACACTATTTGGAGACAAATGGATTCATCTTTCAATTGTAAATTTATGCTTTTGAATCTAATATACATTCACACTCATATTTCACTCATTTTATCTTATTTTAGTTAAATTTTAATTGCATAGTAGCTTAGATCATCCATTAATGGCTTACATGCATCCATCTTAGTTTGTATATGAATTATGGTTTTCATCTTTTAGCATCGCTTTAACTTATATTAGCTTAGCAATAGGATAATCAATTCATTTTTAGCATAAAATCATGGTAACTTAGCTTGCATCATGTTCATTTTTTAGCAAAACTAGGTTTTCATACATCAATCACAATGGTTTCATTGATTCTCTTCTACATAATCGATTGAAACAAGCTCACTAATCATGGGATTGGGAAAGGTTCATCATTTCACATCAACACAACACCAATTCCAAAATAGGATAAGTTTCAAATGGGTTAGAGTAGGAATTTAACTATTCTTGTAGTTTGTAACTTTCAGTTTCAATTAAAATGCTTAGTTTAATTTTCCAATTTGAATGATCTTGTTTGGTAGATGTAGGTTTATTTGGGTAAATTATGCTTCAATTCATCATGGATTAAGCATACTCAATCCAAACTGACAATCCTCATTTCACAACAATGATGCCCTTGACTTTTTACTTTAACAACACATAATTAATTTAGTGATACTTAATTGATTTTGTGATTGGACATTTGGATGGTGACACTAAGCTAAGTTTTCATCGTCCAATAAATTTGTATTTAGTGATGCAGTGGATATAGCGATGCATTTGATGTCATGTTTACTACAGAGTGACACATCTAATTTTTCAATATAGCAATGCAACTTTAATATAGTGACATTATTGATGAAATTCAATGACAATTTATTTTAGAATCGTGATTTACTGATAAACAAAACTAAACCTAAATTTTTATGTGGTTTAATTCATTTGAGTTATCTAGTTGCTTACATGTCACTAACTTCTCAATTTTTGCTTTTTAGACTATCTGCTTTTTATGTTTGAAGTGAAGAAGTGTATTATCATTTGAACATAATTGTAACAAGTGTTTTGACACTTATGGGGAATTTATAATTGACTTATAATGCTTTATTTCACCTTTTTAGGACCAAACTAGATTTCTTTAGGGCTTTAAAATTAATGTTCAAATTGGTTAAAATTGAACCCTCACATCATTATGCTTGTTGGTTTAAAATTAAAAAATATAGTCCCAACACTTTAAATTGGTGTTTAAAATTAACTCATTTTTCTATGATGGATTAAAATCAACTTGTGTCTAAATTTCTTGAGTATGCTTGTTGTGTGTATCCAACCCCCTTGCGCTTTGTGCGATCTTAGGTAAAAATAAACACACAAGTATACCTTTTCTTCTTAGAAGTGTTTATCCTCTCCCCTTGTGCCTTTTGGAAATCTTGGGTGACGAAAAACATTTAACACTTCAAACATGTGTTACCTTTAGAAGGGACTACCTCCCAACTTGTGAGAGGGAATGAACCAAGTTGTGCTTTCATTTCAGTCTACTATAAAAATAATCGGGTTGTGACTAAAGTCCTTAATCGGCTAGTTGTAGTTGTCCCATACTGATGAATGTATCCCTTAGTATTCTTGTGATGCATTAAAACCCTTAGATATTTCTAAGGCCTGGGAGGCCTCTTAATTGAGTGAATCCCCACATGTATGGCAGTAGTTTATTTCAAATATGGTCATTAAAATCCTTGTTTGTAGTGGCTAGCCAATTCCAAATATTGAAACATATTTTAAGGTAGTGCATTGGATTAGCACAACTCTAATAAGTCACTATGTTTGGTTTTTGATTGAGGCAATAAAGGAAATGGGGAAGGGAATCCTTTGCTTGGCATGCCAAGTTTCCTTGACATAACCTATTTTTCCATTTCATCTTCATGGATTAATTGTCTCTTCCGATGATGGTAAGCCTACTAGGAAATACATACCCATTCCATCTAGGATTGTAAAAGCTTGAGAGCCAGTTTAACACTTACTCTATTTCAAAACAATTACAAACAAACATCAACAAGTCTTTTCAAAATTTCAAACCCTTTGGTCTAAGTATGGATACCCTTTGAAGACACCTTGATATTGATGCTTGTCCTAAGGATTTATTCTTAGAGACTTCTAAATATTTTGGTTTATATCTCAATCCATACTTCCCAAATTAAACCTAGGTAACTATGCCCTTAACTTCATCCTTTCAACAAAATGGAGTTTATGAGAGGAATTATGTTTTTGACATGGACATTTAGTTTGAGCTTAAGCAACAAAAAGTGTTTGTGGTAAAAAGAAACTCATTTAAGCAAGATAAATTGACAAATTGAACCCCACATGACCATTTGGCATCTACTCACTCCAATTGAACAACCTAACCTTACACCCACTATCATTCAACCAAACTTTGAACTAATTGAGGGAGAAAAAATGGATATAATTTGTAGTTTGAGAAGATTCACTTTTGAAACAAAGATTAAAAACCTCTTTGAGGCACCCAAGGATGAGGGATTCAATCTCCCCTTTAGTGCAATGCATCCTAAGAAGTCAGAAGTTCTAGCAAAGAATGCCACTCCAGTCATGTGGCAATGGAAGAAGCACCCAATATCACTTTCTATGTCGAATCCTTATTGGATGAAGAATAGAAAAACCTAGTAGCATTCCTAAAAGATCAAAGAGCCAAATTTTCATGGTCATACACAGATATGACAGGGTTCAATCCATAAGTGTTTTTGGATCACTTAACATTCTATCCTAAAGACAAACCAGTGAAAGATGCACCCTCAGATAACACTCTTGGTGAAACTTGACTTACAAAAGCTTCTTGACATTAGATTCATCCAACTGATAGCACTCAAGAAAGATGCACCCTTAGATAGAACTCTTGGTGAAACTTGAGTTAAGAAAGATGCACCCTCATATAGCACTCCTGGTGAAAGTTTACTTACAAAAGCTTCTTGAAATTGGATTCATCCAACCGAGAGATTATTCTGAGTAGGTTTTCAACCTAGTACCAATATCCAAACCCATTGGGCACATCTGAATATGCATGGATTTTAGAGACATAAACAAGGAATTCTCAAAGGATTATTTCCCTCTTCCAAACATTTACATCATTGTGTAATTAATAGATGGTCATGAAATGCTATCACTCATGGATGGTTTTTCAGGCTACAATCATATCATGATCGCCAAGGAGGATTAATGCAAAACTGTATTCACTTGTCCATGGGGAACATATTGTTGGAACATGATGCCATTTGGGCTAAAGAACACATGAATGACCTATCAAAGAGAAATGAACCTAATCTTTCATGAGGTGATCCACAAAATAGTGAAAGACTATGCGGATTATATTTTGGGAAAATCAAAGAAAACGAGTGAGCACATAGAAGTATTGGGACCCAACTTCAACAAGCTCAAATAATATAAGGTACTAATAAAAGAAAAAAAGTGTGTCTTCAAGGTTACATCAGGGAAGCTTCTTGGCTATATCGTCTTACAAAGAGGGATATAAATTGATCCAAAAAAGGTAAAAGCCATCCTAGACATGGAACCACCACAAATGTTGAAGTAGATGAGAGGGTTACACAGAAGATTGCAGTCCCTTAGAAGGTTCATATCATAGTTATTAAATAAAATCCACCCTTTCTTGCATCTTCTCTATAAAGGAATAACTTACAAGTGCGGTGAGAAGTGCAATAGAGCTTTCCAGAAGATCATAGACTACCTATTGACACCTCTAGTGCTCATGTTCTTAATACCAAACAAACCATTGATCCTATATATCTCAACAACATTAGCAGCATTGGGTGCTCCTCTAGCACAACATGATGAAAATGGAAAGGAAAGAACCATCTATTACATCAGTAGGACCTTGGTGGGCTATGAAATGAACAATTCATCCATTGAGAAAAAATGTTTAGTAGTGGTTTTTACTTCACAAAAGTTTAGACACTACATTTTTTACCAAACCAAGCTTATTGCAAAGATCAACCCATTGAAATACCTTTTATCCAAAGCAACTCTCACTAGGTGAATGGAAAAATGGGTAATGATGTTGACTGAATTTGACATAGAGTACATGGAGCACATGGCAATCAAAAAAAAATTTATCACAGACCAACTAGTAAAATCACCTATTTATGCAGAGAACCCTTTGATATCTAAATTTCCTAATCAATCAGTGTTCCTTATCAATACAACAGATCAATATGAAATGTACTTTGATGGATAATTTACCCAATATGGATTAGGGATGGATATTATTTTTTATCACCCCTCAAGGTGATTACATTTTGAAGTTGTACCGACTATTGTTTTCGTGTACTAACAACATTGTTGAGTACAAAGCCCTAATCACAGGTCTACAAATAATAGTTTAATGGCAGATACAAGAGGTGAAAGTCTATGGGGAATCACAATCGGTTATCAACCAAGTCAATGACGACTCTTCGATCCGGTGGACATTTTTCAATGGAAATTGAAGTGTCTTGTTTTTCTCCAGAATCAGCACCATCAGAAAGAGCTCAGCGTCCTGATTCCAACGCAACTCGAACGGAGTGAAAAGGAGTCCGTTTGTGCAAGTTATGGCCAATCAAACCTTGGGTCAAACCAGAATCAGAGGGCGTCCAGAAGCAAAAAAATGATGTAGTCAAAAGTTGTCAAAGTCAGCATCATCGCAAAGAGCTCGTCACAAGCTTTCCAACGCAACTCGTTTCGTCAAAATCCGACATCGTAGGCGCAAGATATCGTCAGTCAAAGATCGTACTATGAAGGGTTGACTTTGACCGTACGGATGCCGACGTCAGCATTCCGTACTGTACGGACTGTGAAGTGGTTGAATCAGAATCTGGCACGTGGCTTCCACATCAGCGTTGTACGGAACCAATCAGATCGCGACACGTGGCATCCGCATAATACACATCGACGCAAGGTGCACAGTCAATACATCACCGTCTAGTCAGCAGGCCACGTCAGTTGACACGTCATCATGCCACGTCGGTTTCACGTCATCCGAGTCAGCGCTGCGTCATCATCCACGTCAATGTTGAGTTGTCATCCACGTCACTGGTATCGGCCAATTAGATTCTGCCACGTGGCACCTCCTCGGCATGCCACGTGGCCCTCGGTTTGTCTCCTCCGTCGGTCGGCGGTTTTGGAATTCGTTTGTTGGTTAAAAAAGGATGGTGGAGATTCGAACACCCCACCTCACATATCCTGTGCATGGCTTTCAACCAATCCGCCTACAAATGCGGTGCTAACTATGGATGGTGAACAGTTAGTTTTGTTGAGTGGATAAAGCGGATTTGGGGGAAATGTGTGGCCGGCGGGAGTTGAACCCGCACCGGCCGGGCTCTCAAAAATCTTAGACACCGCTAGCCCATGTGAGCGGTTATGTATATAGATGGCATCGTATAGTTTTGTTAATATTTTTAAAAACCGAATGCCTTCATTTTTAAATTAAATCCCCCCAAAATTTCAACAATAATCCTTTTAAGGATTAAACAAAAACAACCTCTCAAATTGTAAAAGCCCGAGAATGAGAAATTAGGGGCTTAAATTTTAAAGGGGTTATTTTTAAAAAGATTTATGTGTAAAAATGGGAGATGTGGTTGGTTTTTAGGGGGATATGGAGGTTTTCAAATATTTGATTTGTATTTTGGAGAGATAAGGTGAATATTTCCAAATCTTTTGGTTGAGGGCCAAATTGAGAAAATTCTTTGTATAAAAAGGGGTGTAAGGTGAGAGAGGAAATCAAGTTTTTTCAGGTTGAAGTCTTGATGCTGAGGTGACGAAGGAGAGGTCTTGTTGGAGAGTTTTCAAGTCATTCTTGCACGTCAGAGCACTGTTATGCTGCCGAAGTGCTTGGAGAATGGTGGTGCTTTTGTAATTGATTTTGGAGTTAATCGGATCGGTCTCTCTATTGGAGTGGACCCGGAGACGTAGTCACATTTGTGAAACTCCGTTATCAATGTTTGCCTTCTCTTCTCTCTCTTTCTTTCTCTCATTTCCTTCTTTTCTGTTATAATCACCTTGTTATTACTTTCATTTTGTTATTTCCATAAGTTAATTTTGATTTAATTAACTTGGAATAATCATTGTAAAAGCATTGTAATAGTTAAGCATTTCATTTCTAATCTAGTCTAGATCCTATCTGGATCAACTACCAAACCAAGGATGACAAGCTTGATCATTATAAGAAAATGATAGAAAGTCTCAGGGAATTTTTTGTAGATATAGCTTTTGAGTAGATTCCTCACATGAACAACCGAGCAGCAGATGCTATGGTAATAGTTGGATCATTGTTAGATATGCCACATAATGTCCTTCAATTTGAATTCTTGGTAGAACAACTTCTTATACCAAATTTAGAAATCCTTGAATCTGAATTTACATGCATCATCATTGGTCTAGGTTCCCCAGAGTATCATGATATATTCACTTACCTTAGTAGAGGATCCCTCCCATCCAATATCACCTCCAACCTCAAGAATACCTTTGTTAAAAAGGAATCTCAATTCATGATGCTAGGTGATACCTTATATCGCTAAAGCATCGAGGGGACATTACTATGATGTCTTAACAAAGATAAAGCCTTGATCGCTTTAATAGAAGTACATGATGGTATATGTGGTTCCCATTCTAGTGGTATGAATTTAGCTAAGAAACTATTGAGGATGGGGTACTACTGGACAATCATGGAAAAATAATCCCATCAATATGTGAAGAAGTGTGTCTAGTGTCAACCACATCAAAATGTTATTCATGCTCTAGCTTAGGAGTTACAACCCATGGTCACACCTTATCCTTTCTTGAAATGGGGACTTGACCTGATAGGAAATATTACTCCAACCTCATCTAATGGCATAAGTTAATCCTCACAACCACTGAGTACTTTACCAAGTGGGTAGAAGCCATTCATGTGACTTACATAATGGGGAAGCAAATTGCTAAGTTTATCTTGAATTACCTCATCTTCCATTATGGTGTTCCACAAGCCCTTATCTTAGACAATGGTACACCCTTCAAGAATTAGGATGTGAAAGAGCTATGTCAAATATTCAACATCCAACATTGTTTCTATACCATGTATTACCCCTAGGGAAATGGTCAAGATGAGGCTACAAACAAGACCATTCTAAAGATCCTAAAGAAAATAGTCAATCAAGTTGGTGATGACTAGCATTTGCAATTAAATCCTACCCTTTTGGCTTATCAAACTAGTATCCACACACCTATAGGTACAACCCCATTCTCCTTGTTCTATGAATCAAAATCCATCTTGCCTATTCACGTTGAGCTTCCCTCATTGCGAGTGTCACTACAAAATCTTATCACTAATGAAGAACACAGAGTATCTCAGCTAAATGAGCTATAATTCTTTGATGAGAATTGTCTTGATTTCCTTAAAGGAAAGTTTTAGCCCAACTAGTTAGGTCCCTTTGTCATCACAACAAGCTATGGCTCAAGAGCATATCAGTTGTCAACACCTAAAGGTGAACCCTTACAGGAACCAACCAATATTGTGTATCTTAAAAAGTTTTATGTCTAAGCTTGAAGGGTGTAAATTATAAAATACAAAAGAAATAAAATAATAATAAAAAAATCCAAAAAAAAAAAAATGATTGAAAAAATTAAAGAAAAAAATCATCCTCTAGTGAAAACCGCTTTGGTGGCACTTTGGGCAAGTACCTTGTTGAAAACCTTGAAAACAAATTCCTCATGTAAATAAAGTACCTCCATCCATATTTGGATTTTTATCCTAAAATTATCTACATTGCTTCCATCCATTGCATCATTCATCCTATTTATTCTATCACCCATCCACACCTATATCATAGCTTGATATCATGAAGTATTGTATCCCCTTTAGTGCTACTTGGCATATTCATAAGGTCAGTTTGTCTTGCCAATATCGAGGTACTGTATCATATCATGCTGGGGGGAATTTGCAATGGATTGGATTGGGTTCTTGTATATCTTGAGGTCATTTGAAATATCATCAAAAATCCAAAAAAAAATTGTAAAACCTCATAAAAATCCAAAAACACTTGCAAAATTGAAAATCCAAAAACATCAAAATCTAGTATAGCTAAAATCCAAAAGCACTCATAAAATTGTAAAGTAAAAATCCAAAAAATCCAAAAAACATCAAAAATAATAAAAAAAAACTTTTCAAACTATGAGTCTCTAAGCTTTAACGTAGGCAAGGGCATCATCGATGTGCCCCTAAAACACCCTAGGTCAGTCCTTTAGGAGTCTGTCATAATAAATTTGCAATCCATCAATTGTTCATTTCTCATTGCTAATAATTCAAGTCAATCGAACTATGTGGTCTCTACATGTATAACATAGGCAAGGCTAATCTTTGATAAGTCCCTGAGGCCCTATTATAGTATTTTAGGTTAGGTTCTTGTTCGAAAACTTGAAAAACTCTAAACATTGGAAAACTTGAAAAATCCCAAAACATTAAAATATCTCAAAAAAGCCTTAAACATTCAAAAACTTAGAAAACTCAAAAAATATTTGAAATTTGCAAAGCACAAAACATTAGCAAACATTAAAAATACCTAAACAACATCAAATATCTTAGAGAAAAGCATAAACAACCTCAAATAATTGAAAACAAAAAAAAATCACATAAACTTTCAAAAGAACCCAAAACATTCTCAAAACATTTCAAAAGACCAAAAACATTGGAATATTCCAAAAAACCCCAAAACGATCCATCCCATTTCACTTTCACCTACAATAAATTTTTACCCATAGTAAATTGATCATCATCTTCAAACTTTGGTAAAACAAGTATAAGGCAAGCATAGCGAGTCATAAAGATAACACCTAATTGTCAAAATAAAAAGTCTAAATCATAGGTAAATGAGTTAATGGAGTTTGTATCAACAAATTATCATACACCTTATCTTAATCAAAACATCTGATCAACATGTCCTAGGATGAATCCTTCCTATGATGGATGCCAACATCAAACATCACCTTAGCTATAATTAAACGAGCAAGATATATAGATAATACCAATTGCTTGTCATTGATCTTTTCTTTTGATTTATCTTCTTGATCCATTCTGAGGACCTCTTGATGATGTCTATCAAAATGATTTAGAGAGAAAGGAATGGGTCGCTGATCATTATCTTTCATTTCCTATGCTTGTGTACATTCTTGTAAAATAATCTTTGCACATACTTGCTTAGTTGTGTGTGGGGAAGTTGCTTGGAGTAGATAACTGTTGACTATTGTGTATGCTTTGGTTTGATATATTCTAAACTACTAAACTACATTTCGACAAGGTTTCTATATGTCAAGATGTGAACAAGATCTTTCCTAGCTATTTGCAAACTCAAATTCCATTACAATGGATACAATGCCATCCTATTTTTTAATACCTTGATGCATCGTGCCTATGTGTTATATCAAAAATAAAGAATGACAGAAAATCCCAATCCCAAGATATGAGAAAAATCATCATCATCTCTCATCACCACATCTAATAAAGCAGTCTTGGTGGACCATGGACTTGTTCGACTTATTTAATCAATCTTCAAAAGCAATGCTCAAGTCATCTTATTTCTTGTATCTTTTTTCCATGCTAACCTAGTATCATGACATTCAACAAAAGCATCATCATGCATCCATCCTACATTCAAAAAATTTCCAGCATGCATACATCCCACATAATCATAAAATGTAATCCATTTCATCATCATTTAAGTTGTTTTGGATAACATAGATTTTGTATTCCAAGCATCTTAAAATCCTAGGCATGAGCATACATTACATTATTAAGCATGAACATCTACATTATCCATATCCATAGATGCATACATCATCATATCATAAATTAAATTGGAAAAGTATACAAAAAGAAATACATTCATCTATACATCTTGCATAAACATATCATAACATCCTTCCCATGACATACCATGGAAAGATATTGAAAAAGAAGGTAACACATCCATTGCATTATATTGCATATCATTACATCATTTCATATCACATTTCACATAAATAAAAGAAACACATCCATTGTATTGCAATTATCTCATTACATCATCACATATCACATATCACATAAATAAAAGAAGTGCATCCATTACATTGCATTCATACATAATCATATCATAACACATAAGCATAAAATCACATAATATCATGTGCATCCATACATTCATAAATAATGAAATAAAGGCACATCACATGTCAAATTTGGATCATCTCATTTATATATATCAAAAAATGATTACTATGGTACAATATCTAAATTAGTGTATGCATATGAAATCAAAAGTACAATATCCACGAGGCTATAAAAATGATCCCATGAATGTATATCTATATAAATAATCAGGCAAACAATCAAAATGTGTCTACCAAGTGGCTAGCCCTAGTGGCTACTCAACTCAACCCCAACTAATGGCTAATCCTTAGCTCTAGGTGTTGCTCTGCTTTGATATGAAAAAAAATCTTGTCTCATTGCTTGAGGTAAATCATGATGGTAACGCATTTAGTAGTAAGCGGCCTCTATCATTTCCTCTCTATATAACCAAGTAGATACAGTTCATCCCTATGATGTAGCCATCACCACCTCAAGCTACTACCTATACCCAATCTCTTGCGCCCGCTGTAAATCTAATTATTGTCACAACTAGTCCTCATGGTCTCTCTGTACTATAATGTCCTATAGATGATCTCTCTCAATAGTGAGGGCATGCATCTATACATGTTCCTATGCATCTAGTTGTATAGGTAGAGGAGGTAGTGGTGCCCCTAGAACCTATCAATCATGACTGTCTTGATGCCCTAGGTCTTGATGAACCTGGTTTGGTCACTGTTTGTGTCCATCACCTGGCACTTGTTCCTTGTCTTACTCTGGTTGTTGGCCTCTACCTTATCCCACATCTCTGTTGTCATCTCTTCCCTCATCTTAGCCTCTGCTTCAAAATTTCCCTCTACCTCTACCTCTAGGGTATCCCCCCATTGGATTTGTCAAGCAATTAGGTGGCCAAAACCACACATCATAAGCTAGGGTAGTCCCTGCACCTGGTATACCCTAATCATAAGCCCAAGGTTGTACAAGAAGTAGTCTAAACCCATCGACTACCATGGAGGGATCAATTTTCACTTCCAAATGCACTTCTCTCTATGATCTTGTAGACTATTATATAATCATTGGCAAAAGCATCCTAAGTCCCACCAAACTGCCAAGAAACGTGGTTTGATAACCACTCTATCATGGTGTGCTCTCCCCTAGGGGTAGCAAGTCTATTGAGAAAAATTAAGCTTATATTGATCATCATACCATGGTGGATCCTATAGCCATGACCTTCATTTGAACATGGTCATGTCATCAATGACATGATGGAAATATGGTAAACCTATAGGGCATTTGAGTTGGAGAGTCATCGATACCCTATATTTGAAGACGATGAGCTCATCCTCATGGATATACACTAGAACAACCAAGGGCCTTAGTTTTGCAATGTGCTCATATCCCCAAATGTGGAGCAATGTAACACCTACTCTGATGCTCTTTCCATTGCAGTAGATATCATCATGCATGCCATGGTACAATAAAGCAAGAAGGATTGGACCCTAGGTGTACATCATGGTCCTCCCAATCATACCCTCCCACACCAATCCACATCTAGAATTAAAACCTCTACCCTGTTAGTTTTGGGGAATCACTCCATAGATTAGTGTAGCTATGAACAATCCAAAGATGGGCACTCGATCATGATATACATCAAGGTGAATCTGAGAACTCACCAAGACAACTTCTTGTCTATGTAGAAGTGAGAGACATGTGTCTCTCTCAACATGTGTCATAGATGACATACTCGTTGTGAATCAAAAATCGCAATATGCACCACACATACTCCAATGTAATGGTGACCTCATCGATTGGTAGGTAAAATGAAGATGTATCACTATGCCACCTCTCAATCAGTGTTTTCATCATAGCAAGGTGGGTTTGGAACTCAGGCAAGAAAACGATGAAGCCTAAGCTGAGCATACCCAACCACTCTACCTCCTCATCATCAAAATCTTGTGTTGCTGCCAAAATTTCTCACCGATGCTCCTGCAACATCAATAGTGGAGGATCCTCCACCATGCATCACACACAGTGTCAATCTGCCAAAAACTCAAAAAAGTGATCAAAATTTGAGACTTTATATCCAAAACATCAAAAGCGTTGTTGATATCAATAGCATCACTATTCCTTGTATGTGTTGATGTATCCACTTCAAGCGTGCATTTCCAAATTGGAAATGCATGTCACTACGTTCAATAGTGAATCGACATTTGCATGCATCACTCTATTAAGAAATTGGGGTGTGTCACTAAAACCTATGTGTCTTTCCCACCGCTTTTGAGCAACACTAAACCTAAATAGCTTGAGTGTCGCTATATTAACCTAGAAACTTCCCAATGAAATGCATCTCCCAACAAAAAAATGGTGGTGCACCACTAGACATAAGGTGTGTCACTATAATGTCAATAGAAACACTTTTGATGCATTAATTGTGTCACTATACAATGACATGCGTGGAGACCTAATTTTGACCCATATTAATTTCACTAAATGTGAAAATTGAGACAAGTTTTGAGTCACATACCTGGGGTCCTATGTCTACTCACCACTAGTACTCTCGAACTCATTTTGAAAGGTGAAGAGGAAGCACTTGTTGCGCCATTTCATTAGGAGTTTAGATTTCAAAATGTAGTAAATCTCTAAGGTGTGGATACACAAATGAATTGAAATCAGCCCTTCATCACCTATTTAAGCAAAAAAATTATGATTTTTTGCCCTAATTTGAGCTAAAAGATAGGGTTTTGACCTATTTTTACCTATCTCCACCCTGTGCAACCTATGTTGAGATGTTTTATGTGTTTTTGAGGCCATTTTTAGTATCTCAAGGCTTATTTTAGCACCTAAACCTATATTTAACCTTTATTGAGAAATGAACCCCAAATTCAAAATTTATGCTTGATTTTTTGAGGGGCTAGGGAACTAGCTTATTCCTTCCACTAGGGAAACAGTAGAGTGCATAAAAAAAATATTTTTTTTAAATTTTTTGATCTAAGTAGCAATTTTAATTTGAAAAGTGTCAGTCTTTGAACCAATGCAACAGGTACCTCACTTCACAGAGGGGGAAAATTTAGACACTTAAAATTGTCCTAAATAATATCATGCACTTGAATCTAATATACAAATATCATTTCATCTTGAAACCCGTCCTCTTTTCACTTAATTGATTAAATTAGCCTAGTTGTTTAATTAATTGCCTCATTTTCATCTATTAATCTAATTGGCTTAAAAATTATGATTTTTTGCTCTAATTTGAGCTAAAAGATAGGGTTTTGACCTATTTTTACCTATCTCCACCCTGTGCAACCTATGTTGAGTTGTTTTATGTGTTTTTGAGGCCTTTTTTTAGTATCTCAAGTCTTATTTTAGCACCTAAACCTATATTCACCTTTATCAAGAAATGAACCCCAAATTCAAAATTTATGCCTGATTTTTTGAGGGGCTAGGGAACTAGCTTTTTCCTTCCACTAGGGAAATAGTAGGGTGCATAAAAAAAATATTTTTTTAATTTTTTGATCTAAGTAGCAATTTTAATTTGAAAAGTGTTAGTCTTTGAACCAATATAATAGGTACCTCACTTCACAGAGGGGAAAAATTTAGACACTTAAAAATGTCCTAAATGATATCATGCACTTGAATCTAATATACAAACATCATTTCATCTTGAAACCCATCCTCTTTTCACTTAATTGATTAAATTAGCCTAGTTGTTTAATTAATTGCCTCATTTTCATCTATTAATCTAATTGGCTTAATTAGGTTAATTCATCCCCTTCCATGCTAAAACTATCTTATTAAATTGAATAAATAAAATTATTTAATTTAATCCCTAAAGTCCTCTTATTTAAATAAATAACCCTAAGTTATTTAATTAAGTATCATAACACTTTCCCCTTTTTCATTAAATCATTTATTTAATGTATATCATATAATTCACCTAACTTGCATAATTGAAACTTTATTTATTTATCAAATTACTAATTAAATGTAATCCTCCCACTTGCAAGGAAATATTCCTCCTTTGCACATTCCTCCTAAAAGGGAATATTCCCATGGAATATTCCTTCTCTTTTGCACAATTAAATTTTGTTTAATTAACTAAATATCTAATTTTCCTCACCCATGAGAATATTCTCTTTCTTCACTCATTTAAAAAAGGGAATATTCCTTTTTGTAACTCCCAACAAATCTTCTTGTGCAAGTTTTGAAAGTATGTTTGTTCGGATGAATGTGAGCCTTTGAATAAATATCATCTTGCATCCTCAACCCTTGATGGGAATCCATGATCCATCCCTCCACTTTCCTTCCATATTAACCATTGATTAACATTTTCAATCTTAGCCCTTCATTTCTCATTTGTCCTCCTATAAATAGGTCAATATTTGGAGACAAATGGATCCACCTTTTGAGAGAAAATTCATGTTGTTGAAACTCACACACATTTGCATACTCTAATTGCTATCACTATCTTTGAGGGAAATTGGAATTTATCACATCCATTTGAGAGCATTTGCTTCAACATCATCCAAGCTTATTTCAAAAAAATGGGATTGAGAAAGGGTTGAATTCCACATCCGATGTAGCACTAATCCCCAAATGGGATGAGGTTTGTTGAGTTTAATTAGGATTCTTTGTGCAATTTGAGCTTTATTTCAGGTTTTAATGGCTTCCTAGTTTAACTTTGGAAGAATTTCATTGGGAATGTAACTTGATTTAGCTAATTACATTGTTTTAAATTGATTTTTACAATCATTTTTATCTTAGTTAAGATTTACATCCGCATTTTGATGCCAGAAGGAGGGCATGAAGTAATAAATCTAACAAATCTCATGTTAAATCTCTATTTTTATTGTGTTTTTAGGTACAATGACATTATTAAAGATTCACTGATACATTTGATGGCACGTCACTATAGAACGATGCACTATTGTTTTTACTTTAGTAATTCATAAATAATTTAGTGATGCTTAATGGGCCACCACTTGTAGCAGAGTTGGTTGGGACTTGGGGTTTGCATTCGTCAAGGTCACATGTTCGAATCCACTTCATAGTGGGAAAAGGCAAGGGTTAGTTATATTGTGTGCCAGTTCCTACTCTACTGACCCAGGGTATAGGAAATGAATCTCTCCCTAACCTCCTTAAGGTTAGATAAATTTTTAGATGCCTCCCATTGCAGCAGTTCCCACAATGGCTCCTACAATAGATCTAATTTTAAAAGGGCTATGCACAGTGGCTCCCTACAATAGATCATCTCTCTTGACTACTTCAGTTGTGAATGTGCACACCAAAATGCCCAAAAGGATAAATTTTCTATTGTGAATGATTCCTCTCCAGCTCATTCTTCAAGTTGCATTTTTAGAAGGCATTGTGAAAGGATCTTCTCTAGCATGACCAGTGGGTTTTCACTCTATTTGAGCATACGGTTTGGCTGCTAGTTTGTGCCCTTCAGTTCCTTCATGCCAGTGCCCTTTGAAGCAACTAGGGATTAAGTGCCCATCTTCAATATGGCCGGTTGTTATCTCTTCCTCTGCAAGTGCTTCATATCAACCCCCTCCATCAGTCTACAACCATCTTGGAGATTTTTCCCCTCATTTGTGGTTCCTAAGCCTGTTGGGTTGTTGGGAAAATTATCTTCTTCTCAACGGTCCTCCACATATGAAGTAGATGTGGTTACTTCTAATGAAAAGAGTTTTCCTAAATATGGATTCTCCAACAAAATTTTAGAAGGCTCTTTCAAATAAAAGGTATGTGAAAATGTGCATGAGACTCATGTATCTTTCAATTCTTTTCTAAATTTAAGAGGTCACAAGGGTCTAGGATTTAAACCCCTCAAATGTGCAAAGGAATCCCTTATTCTAGAGTTTGGGGATGAAGTGTTGCAAGAAGAGGAATATTTCTCTTCTCATGCCTTAATATTCTATTTCAATCAATTTTGGCCTTCTATTTCAAACCTAAACAATTGGATAAAGGAAAATTGGCACCCCTTATTGTAGAATGCTCAAAAAAAGTTTCTAAGTGCTTAGGTTTTTTCATTGCTACTTTTGACTCTACCAAAGATAGGGATTGCATTTTGTTTGATCACCATTGGTCTTGGAAACAACACTACCTTTTTCTAAAACCTAGGAATCCAACCTTTAATCCTTCTTCAGTATCCTTCAACATTATGTCGATCTAGGTTTGGCTTTCAAATCTACTACTTCAATTTTGGATCCTTTCTTGGCTCTAGATAAGAAAACTACAAATTTTTCTCATACTACTTTTGCTCAAATTTTGGTTCACTTGGATCCCTCCAAGGAACTTCCTATTGATATAATTCTTAATGTTGTTGGTCATTCATGGAATCAACTATTGGATTATGTAGGACTTCCTTTCTGGTGCAAGAGATGTTTTGAAATAGTTCATGTGGTTGCAACATGTCACATCAAAAGAAAATCAGCTAAAAAATAGGCTTCATGGTGGAAAGATGCCCTCTCCCCCTCAAATTGAGAAGAAATTAATTGACGATATTATTGCATCAACAAATCTTTTAGAAAAATATGATGTGAAGATTTCCAATCTTAAACAAGGTAAAAAAACACTTCCTCCACTTGGGTTGAAATCTGCTCCATATGTGGCTCCAACAACAAAATCTGGTGTGAAGTAAAAAAGTCAAACAAGCTTTGGGATCATGAGGAAGTTGTGGCACAAAAGAGTCGTGTAGAGGATTGGAATTTGAACATTCCATTGAGTAAATCTTAATCTTCTAAAATGGAATTTGAGGGCAACCACTGGACATGGGTGTACAAATGTAAGAAGCCTTTTTTCAAATTGTCTTTGGGACCTACTTTTTGCTCCTCTATACAAATTGAAAGGGATTAGTTTTTAGCCTTTATGGAAATTGTTTTGTTTGATGTCAGACTATATTTCTTGGCTTTTCCTATGTTCTTTCCTTTTCATATATTAATATATTATATGTAGGTGTTATTCCTTTTTCCTAAAAAAACATTTAGCAATGCTTAATTGATTTTGTCACCGCACATTTAAATAGTGATGCTAAGCTAAGTTTTCATCATGCCATAAATTTTTATTTAGTGATGTAATTGATATAGCGAGAAATTTGATGTCACTATTTACTACAAAGTGACACATATAATTTTTCAATACAGTGATGCAACTTCGATATAGCGACACTTGATGAAATTCAGTGGTGTAATTAATTTCAGCATTGCGATTTACTAGTAAACAAAACTAAACCTAAATTTTGACACGTGGTTTAATTTTTTGAGTTATTTGGTTGCTTACATCTCACTAACTTCTTGTTTTTTTCTTTTTAGAATAACTAGTTTTGTAGGTTTCAGTGATAAAGTTTGAAGTGGAGTGTATTATCATTTGAAAATAATTGTAACAAGTGTTTCAACACTTATGGGGAAATTATAACCCGTGCTTATGATTCTTTATTTCACATTTTTAGGACCAAGCTATATTTATTTTAGTCTTTAAAATGAATGTTCAAATTGGTTAAAATTGAACCCTCACATCATTATGCTTGTTGGTTTAGAATTAAACAATTTACATTCCCAACACTTCAAATTGGTGTTAAAAATAAACTCATTTTTCTATGATGGATTAAAATGAACATGTGTCTGAATTTCTTGAGTATGCTTGTTGTGTGTATCTGATCCCCTTGCGCTTCCTCTAATCTTAGGTGAAAAGAAACACACAAGTATACCTTTTCTTCTTGGAAGTGCTTATCCTCTCCCCTTGCGCCTTTTGGAAATCTTGGGTGACAAAAATCATTTTACACTTCAAACATGTGTTACCATTAGAAGGGCCTACCCCCCAACTTGTGAGAGGGAATGACCCAAGCGGTGCTTTCATTTCAGTCCACCATATAAATAATTGCATTGTGACTAAATTCATTAACCAATTGGTTGTGGTTGTCCCATATTGATGAATGTCTCCCTTAGTATTATTGTGATGCATTAAAACACTTAGATATTTCTAAGGGATGGGAGGCCTTTTAATTGAGTGAATCCCTAGGTGCTTGGCACTTGTTTAACTCAAATATGGTCAAAATCCTTGTTTGTAGTGGATAACCAAGTCCAAATCCTAAAACATATTTTAAGGTAGTGCATTGGAGTAGCACAACTCTAAGAAGTTACTTACCATGTTTGGTTTTTTATTGAGGAAACAAAGTGAATGCGGAAGGGACTCCTTTTCTTGGCATGTCAAGATGTTACATTTCCTTGACATAGCCTATTTTTCCATTTCATATTCATAGATTAATCATCTATTCTAATGATGGTAACTCTACTAAGAAATGTGTACCTACTCTATCTAGGATTGTAAATGCTTGAGAGATAGTTTAAAATTTTCTTAGTTCCAAAATAATTACAAAAAAACATCAAAAAGTCTTCAAAATTTCAAACACTTTGGTCTAAGTATGGATACCCTTTGAAGAAACCTTGTTATTGATGCTTGTCCTAAGGATTTAATCTTAGATACTTCTAAATATTTTGGTTTATATCTCAATTTATACTTCCCAAAGTAAACCTAGGTAACTATGCCCTTAATTTCATCCTTTTCACAAAATGGACTTTATGAGAGGAATGATGTTTTTGACGTAGACATTTAGTTTGAAATTAAACAAGAAAAATTTTATGTGGTAAAAGGAAAGTCATTTAAGCAATATGAATTGATAAATTGAACTCCACATTACCATTTGGCATTCAATCGCTTTGGTTGAACAACCTAACCTTACATCAACTATCATTCAACCAAAATTAGAACTTATTATGGGAGAACAAAAGGATATCATAAGTATTTCGAGAAGAATCACTTTTGAAACAAGGGAAACACCAAGTCAATGGAGAAACACAACAAATATCTTACACAAACAAGAGGAACAAGCCGATATTGTAGCTAGAAGGCTCATATTACCACTTCCTAAGTGGAAATAAATATCTTCTTTTCCATAATATTGTGCTTCTATTAATGATCTCTCACAAAATCATGATCCCCAAGAGAATTTATACATTTCATCACTTCAAACTTAGGCATCATAGTAAAAAATCTATCAAGAGACACCTTGTGAGTCTTTACTACAATAGGAACATTTTGGTAAGGAATTTTTATAGACGTGTTTCAATGAATGATCCAAACATGTATGCCCAATATGAACCCCTCATTTAAGTCAACATTGGCCTTTTGGATTGAGTTACTCTAGGGTCAAGCATCTTTCTTACTACCTTGGCCTTGTAAAAAACAAAAGGTTCCCTCTAGGTCAACATTAAGTCAAGCATTTCATCAACCCCTTTAGCAAAATTCATGCTTTACTTCACCAAACTTTGCAAACTTTTAAACACACCAACACTTTGGACCTAGAAATATATCAACCCAAACCTTACCTTAGCTACTTTGTATGTGAAGTGAATCCTTTTCCATATAGTTAGTTAAGTTAGTTATCATCTTTGAACTTGTTCATCTTGAAGGTCACAAGTCTACCCTAAAGATTCAAAATTTCATAAGCATCCTATATCTAAACATCAAACATCAAACTCTTAAGTCAAAAGTGTTGTCCCAAAACCTTTGCAAAGATCACTCTCCACATCATTCACCTTTTCATCTCTTATTATCATAATTTCTCCAAAAAAGACTTAGAGAAACTCTTCTACCTAGATTTGAGTCAACTAGAGAGTTTGAACATTACAAATCTCAACACAACTCTCCCATAGGTGGCCTAAAATTTATGGTAAATACAAGATCACAACAAAAGAGAATCATGGAGAAAACCAAAGTCAAATTCACCTCAAGTGATCTCAATCCTCAATAATTTGATCCAAGAAGTCATGTTACCCCATCGCAACAACCCTCGTATCCATCAAGACCATATGAGATAGAAGACGTTACAAACAACCCATTTGGACTTACTAAGGAAGAAATCATGGAGTACAAACAAGAACATCAAGCCTATAAAACATATCTCCAATTTCCCCATCTTTTGTTACACGATCATTGATACAAGGCTTGAATTAATCCACCATTCAAATGAATCCATTGCTAGGGCCAAATTAAACGCCCATTCCTAGTATTGTGGCTAGTTTTGCTAAGGGATTTGGCCATACTCTTCCATTTGAAGGCAACACACTTGTGGGTACCCTAAACATAATTCATCTCAAAACATCACTTGGACACCAACATTTGGTTCTCCTATCATTCTTGAACACCCCTTACATCAAAATAAACCACTTAAACTTCATGAATCCATGACAAACTAAGCATATCAAGGTCACCCATCTTCATCTATCCCCACAAGTACCACAATTATGCCCTATGTCACACAAGGTAGTATGGATCCACAAGGGAATGCCAATACCCTAATGAAAAGTCAACCCTTAACACAAATACTAAAATATTTAGCCAACCCCCCAATTGGTTCATCCACACCATTGGTTTCACAACACACATCTATCCCATCCCTTATTAACCTGAATCAAAACAATCCCTTGGTCACCAACCCCATCAACCAAAGTAATAACTTGGACACATCCCTAACACAAGGAAATCCCCAAGACATTGGCTAAGGGAACCTTTTCAATCAATGGACCCAAGGCCCTACTATGACATTTCCATCACAATATCTAATGGTACCATCATTATCATTCCCCATAGCCCCCCATGTCATTCAAAATAAAATGGGACCTCAAACTTACATTCTTCCATCTTAATTCACCATCTTGCAAGGAATGTTAAACCAAGGGAACCCCAAACCTATCATTAATAACCTGTAACCCACTAGAAACATCAACACCCAAAACCCATGACCCAACAATAGTAGAAACAACAAGTAGCCTTAGCAACATAACAATAACAAGCAACCATAGTAGCACAATAACAATAGAAACAATAATAATCAACATTAGTAGTACAACAACATCAAAAACATCAAGCCCAATAGCAAGCCATATCACCCTCACAACAATAAGTAGCCTCACTAGCTCAATAGTATACCAAACAACAACAACAACAACATGGTTCCTACTATATTCCTCAATAGAACATTGTTAATACGAACATGTTAGGAACATATATGCCTACACCACAATCACCTTCATAATATCCTACACCACTATACACACCATACAACACCTCATCATATCAAAATCCCCCATACAATCCACCCACCATCCTAAAATACACAACATATGTTCCTCCACCAAGCCCACAAGACGATTTAGCATTGCAACTTAGGGCATTAACCCAAGAAATGTAGGATCTATAGATGGGAAAGATGAAGAAACCCCATACAAAAAATTTATTCCCATATCCATTTGATCGAAACATCACAATGGTAATCTTCCCTCCTAGTTTTGAAATCCCCAAATTTGATAAATACAAAGGGAGAGGAAATCTCATGGACTGTATCAAAGAATTTAACATCATGTGTATGGAGGCTACCTACAATAAGTCCTATTTGATGTGCCTCTTTCCATGAAGTTTGACAAGTCTAGCCATCAACTGGTATTCTCAACTACCTCTAGGTATGAAAACCTTCCAAGAAATCATCAATAAATTTATAGATTAGTTATCTTTTAATCTTTACATGGACATAAGCCTAGAAGAGTTGTACACTCTCAAGAAAAACAAAGGAGAATATTTCACCAATTTCTTAGAATGATGGATAAAAGAGATAGCAAGAGGAAGTTGCCCATTCCTAACAAACAACAAGTGGGGATCATCATAGAAAATCTAGATCTAGATTTTTCCTTCCAATTAAAAATTTCATGCATTACATATTATGATGAGCTTGTCCTGAGAGCCCTTAACATCAAGAGAGCTATAATATCACAGGGAAATACTCGAGCCTACAAAGACAACCACCCATCAACCAGTTCAAATGACAAGCCTTATGTAGATAACATATGATGACATGGTAGATGCTAAGGTGGTCCTAAGTGCTCCTAGGCCAAACAACAATCAAATAGCTGATGTTCAACCAACTGTGCAAACAATTCCATCACCACAAAATAATCAAGTCAATAACATTGAAATGCAACAACGATAAAATCCTATTAGGAATAACTATTTGAGACATAAATACACATAGTTTTCTGAACCTATCAAAACTATCATGAAGAAATTGGTAGAGTCAAACTTGATAATGCTTCCCAATTTTGAAAACTACCAAGAATCACTAGATAAACCACCTTGGTACAACAAAAGAGATATTTGTGACTTTCATAAAATCAAGGGACACAAAACATCAAACTATATGAGGCTCAAAAATTTTATATTAAAAATAGAGACATATCTGTTGAGGTACTAGTTGGCAATCAGGATCTCAAGATATACAAGAACACTATGCTAGATCATATCAAAGGAAACAACACTGGAAAAGCTAAGGATTATACAAATGTGTAGCATACCTATTCCAATATAGTCGCTTCCTATGATAGTGCCATCACTATCATCACCATCAAATGGCCTAGTATGGAGTGTGGAGTCACCATACGATGTGGAAAAGTCACCATCCAAGGATTCCCATCTCAATCTAGGGCACAACCTACTTTTCCTACATCAAACTCTAGCAATTACAATCTCCTAGATCAACTTAAGAAGATCCCTGCATAGATCTCTATCTTAGAACTATTGAGGCTATCCCCTACACATTGGGAAATCTTAGATAAAGATTTTTCTTCATCATCCATCCCTGAGGATATTGATACGTAGTAGTTTCAAGCTATGGTAGGGAATATCACTAATCATCTTCTTACCTTTTCAAATTAAGAGCTACCATCGTATCCATCTCATAACCATAATTTGCACCTTGAGGTCATTATTCATAAGAATGAGGTTAAAGGAGTATTAGTAGATGGAGGTGTTGGTTTGAACATTTGAACCCTTGAGTTGATCAAAAAATTGGGCTATTTAGAGGATACTATTAAGAAAGAAAAGAGTACAACCATTAGATCATATGATGATCAAGAGCGGGTATCACAAGGTATTATTGCACTACCCATACAAGTAGGACCTATCATTGCAGAAAATACATGCCTAGTGTTAGACCTTGATCTTCCCTACAAGCTTTTTCTTGGTCAATCATGGATCCATGCCCTAAAATTTTTAGCTTCGACCTATCATTAATGTGTAAAGCTTCCTTTTGAGGGCAGAGAAGTTACCATTCATGGAGATCCTAAACCTTTTTACTACTGTAAGAACATTGAGGCCAAGTTTTACAAGATACCCCAAATCCCTAAAAATGATGGACCTATACCTTCCACCTCATTTGTTGACCCATCATCCCTTGCATCTACCTCAGAAATAAAAAAACCCATTGTGTAGAACATTCTCGATATCAAAGCAGTGATCTAGGATGATGGTTATGGAAACTATAAACTAATGAAGGATACTTTTATGTTGGGGGAGCCACCTATTTCTCCCAGATCTCATGGGAAACCCACACCTATCAAAAAAGTGCCTGAAACAATAAATATGGAAGCTAGCACCTTCACCAAGTGGAGGGATTTGAACAAAGAAGATGTCAATGAGAAGGATGTCTCTAAATTTCTATATCGAGATGAATGACCTATCCTCACTCTTACCATGGAAGATGAAAACAAAGGATTGTAGCTAATGAAGGGGTGGGGAGATAAAAATAATGAAAAACTAGGACAAAAATGGTTTTCTAGAACCCATCGTTCCTGAGAAACATCCAAAGAATCATAGTTTAGGATGTACTAGTAGTAAGGTTACCCTTATTGGAAAAGGTACTTCTGCTAAATGGGTTGAGTCTTCCTCTTGGTTACAACCATTGTGTGATACTACCCTAGATGAATTTTCTCTTGATGTTGTTGACGTATTTGAGAGTAAATCTCTCTTCATCATATCCACAACATCTTTCACCCCAAATGTTCAACTAACTAAAATAAGCTTAGTATACCCACAACTCATTGAGTAAGACCAACAAGGACCATCAATTCTAGATTTATTTGAAAACGATGAAGTGATATCAGAATTCATGGGACTCCATGATAAATTACCATGGGTAGATCACAAAGTTGGTTTTGATATAGATCTAGAAATTGAGGCATAGTACAGAGAGACGATTGAATCCTTTAGTAATAAAATGGACAACATGAAACTAACATGTTGATCTTTGAGTGAAAAACAAAGAGTTGCACTTTTTGATCCTAAAATAGTAAAAGAAAATGATGCATCTAAAGGTGAAAACCTCTCTCAAGAACCTAAGGATGAGGGATTCTATCTCTCCCTTAGCTCAATGCATCCTTAGAAGTTAGGAGTTCTCATAGAGAAGGCCACTCCAGTCATGTGGGAATGGAAGAAGCGCCCAAGATCACTTTCTATGTTGAATCCTTGTTGAATGAAGAATAAAAAAACCTAGTAGCATTCCTATAAGAGAAAAGAGCCAACTTTCCATGATCATACATAGATATGCCAGGGCTTGATCTAGAAGTGGTTATGCATCACTTAGTAGTGTATTATAAAGCCAAACCAGTGAAGAAAAAAATAAGAAAGATGCACCCTCAGATAACACTCTTGGTGAAACTTGAGTTACAGAAGCTTCATGACATTGGATTCATCTCATCGATATATTATCCTGAGTGGGTTTTCAACTTGGTACCAATCTCCAAACCAACTAGGGGCATTAGAATATGCATGGATTTTAGAGACATAAACAAGGTGTGCTCAAAGGATGATTTCCCTCTTTCGAACAGTGACATCATTTTGGATTTAATAGCTGGGCATGAAATGTTATCACTCATGGATGGTTTTTTAGGCTACAATAAGATCATGATCACCAAGGAGGATCAACACAAAACTACATTCACTTGTCCATGGGGAACATATTTTTGGAATATGATGCCATTTGGGCTAAAGAACATAGGAGCGACCTATCGAATATCAATGGCCATCATCTTTCATGGCATGATTCAAAAGACAGTCAAAGACTATGTGGATTGTATTTTGGAAAAATCAAAGAAAAGGAGTGAGCACATAGAAGTATTGGGACCCATCTTCGATAGGCTCAAGGAATATAAGGTATGGCTACACCCAAAAAAGTTTCTTCAGGATTACATCAGGGTAGATTCTTGGCTATATCGTCTTACAAAGGATAGAAATTGATCTAGAAAAGGTAAAATCCATCCTAGACATGGAGCCACCACAAACTTTGAAGTAGATGATAGGGTTACAAGGAATATTTCAAACCATCAGAAGGTTCATAGAAGAGTTATCAGATAAAATCAACCTTTTCTCACATATTCTCCAGAAAGGAGTAGTTTACAAGTGGGATGTGAAGTGTGATAAATTTTTCTAGTAGATCAAGGACTACCTATTGACACCTCCAGTGCTCATGTTGTAGATACCAAACAAACCCTTGATCCTATATATCTCAACAACATTAGTAGCATTGGGTTCTCTTGTAGCACAACATGATGAAAATGGAAAGGAAAGAGCCATCTATTACATCAATAGGACCTTGGTGGTATATGAAATGAATAATTCATCCATTAAGAAATCATGTTTAGCTGTGGTTTTTTCTTCACAAAAGTTCAAACACTACATGTTGTCACACTAAATGAAGTTTATTGCAAAGATAGACCCACTGAAATACCTTTTATCTAAAGAAAATCTCACTGGGTAAATGGCCAAATGGGTAATGATCATGACTAAATTTGACATAGAGTACATGGAGCACAAGGCAATCAAAGGACAAATGATCACAGACCAACTAGAAAAAGCACTTATCTATGTAGAGAACATTTTGATATCTAAATTTCCAAATGAATTAGTGTTCCTTATAAATACAACAAGTCAATGGAAAATGTACTTTGATATATCATTTACCTAGCATGGATTGGAGTGGGTATTATTTTTATCACCCCTCAAGGTGATTGCATTCTGAAGTTCTACCTGCTATTGTTTCCATGTACTAACAACATTGCTAAGTACAAAGCCCTAATCACAGGTCTAAGGATAATAGTTTAATGGAAGATATAAGAGTTGAAAGTCTATGGGGACTCGCAGTTGTTTATCAACAAAGTCAATGATGACTACCAAACCAAAGATGACAAGATTGTTCCTTATAAGAAAATGGTAGAAAGTCTTAAGAACTTTTTCATGTTAGTGTAATTAATTATTTATTACACTAGCATAAATTAACTTAGGTCTTGCATTAATTTAGTCCTAGGTTTCATAAATTAAAAAATCATCAATAATGGTGTAATTTCACTTTCCATGTTTGTAGGGGATAAGATTCCTTCTCTAAAATGAGTTGTCCTTCTAGAACTTATCACAATTTTTTATCATTTCCTAGGTAGGGTTCACATGTTGTCACATGTTGTTAGATCAAGACATATGGCAACAACATATTTTATCTTGCATCTCTCTCATGCCTATATATTCAAGACATTTGTACATTTGTAATCATATTCTAGAATCAATTAAGCAATATCTATTTGCATTCCCTTAGTTGCAACACTTTATGTGTGGTTGAATTTCTTCTTGGCAAAGATCCTCTTGAAGGCTGTAGCTTTAGGGACATTGTGCATCCATCGTTTCAACATGGTATCAAATTGATTCCATTGAGAGTTCATCCTAGGATCAAGAAAGTTGGACTAGAAAGATTCTTGCAAGCTTGAAGGTTTCCATTGCAAGCTACTTGACTCCACCTAGGGACCAAGCTAATTTCTTAAGCATATTGAGTTAGATCCAAGCTTGCCATTGTCTTTAGAAGGCCTCAAAACCCTAGGATCACTTGTCCATTCATCAAATTCAGATTCATGAACCCAAGAGCCATAAGAGGCATTTTATGGTTTGCAAAATCAATCGTACTATTTGTACAATTTGTAGTGAAAAATCCTCCCTGTTAGTTGTCCTCTAAGGTAAAATTTTTTAGCAATAGGCCATTTTTCATTTAAAAAAATGGGCTTATTTCATATTTATTTGGAAAAAAAATTATTATTTTGTGGCTTTTATATAGTTTGCAGAAAATATTAATCTGGAGCGACTACATATTTTAATCATGTTCAACATGCTCTCTTAAATCCATTGGAATTATATTTCCATCGTTGGCATATATTTGTAGATTATATAATATATTAAATCATTTTTTAAGTAAAATTGAATTTCCTTTTGGCAACATTCAATTTTATTTGGGTCGATTTTCTTCAGATATATTCTTCCAGATGAATTTATTTGGCAAGTGGTTTGAAATTTTCATCTAACAAATTGGTGGGGTGATTGTTTTTTAATATTCTACAAGTCGTACCCCTTTACACTGGCCTATTTTTCGACCCCCTCCCATCATTTCCAATCTTTACGCTATCACTAGAGCCCACCATCCTCACCGTCAAACTCCCCACCATCGCCAGTGATCTCAACCTATCGATATCCTATCCATCCTAAGTGGTCATCGGGGTCTTTCATATTCATGATCACCAAAGATTTGTTGTCGGCATTGAGCAGTTCCTCAACCAGTGGAACCCATCCTCCAGTAGCACTGTCGTTTTCTTCCACCCCACCACCACCATGGGTGGCATCCATTTTTTTTCCTTACTTTTTCCTATAGTCATATCAAAGACCAAGTCCTAGTTCCCAAGGAGCTTTTTTTTGCTCCTAATTAACCTGTAGAGTACCTAATCTAGGCCCTTTTTTTGTTTTTTCATAACTTTTCACCACAGTGTCAAAATTCACAAATGGGATATCGTCGGAAAGAGGATTTGGTCTACTTTCCAGTGGTGACATTTGTTCTACAAAAAATTTCTGCTATCAAAAGTACAAGTCAATTGAATTCAACCCTTCATTCTAGACTTGAAGGCTCATATCTTCTCAACTATTTATCAAATTTTAGTGATTCCAGCAGCATCAAGAAGATATTTCTTAGCTTTTTTCATTAGTTCATTCACTTTGATTAGTTTCAACTCTAGGTACTCTTGCATTGGTTTTGCTCAATTCGATGCATTTGTTCAATAACTTGGATATCCTAAAGCTTGAGAAAAGGATTTTTGCATTGGGTGGCATCACTTCAGTTGTATATCATATTTGGAAGTCTCTATTTGCTATTGAAGGTCATTGTATTTGTTTTTTAAGAAATTTACTAGTACATTATGGGGCTTGTATATACTCCTTCTCTGACTATGTTTCACAAGGGAAACTATTAATAGTGGCAGGATGGGATCATACACCATCTCCAACACTTGATTTATTACCACATTTGTATGGTATAGTTTCCCATCCAAGTGAAGGAATTTAGGAATTTGCTTGGAGGTATTGCATATACACTTTCTTGGAGATCATTTCAATGCAATTTGATTGTGGTGTTTTGAATGCTATTGATCATTGTGATTGTCCTCATATACTTTGGACTAAGCTTTGGGAGCTATATGGAGATTCAGACACTCCACCATTCCCTGATGGTCATGATTTAGAATGTCATTCCTTAGATCAGGTATCCCATGATGTTATTGCTATGCAGGAGGTTGTTTGTTTGGATTGGCTTGAATCTTCCAAAGAGGTTGACAAGGTTTATTTAGATGTTCCTTCTTCTCCATCAGAGACTACTAGTATCCCTTCACATTCAGTGATTCCTTGTCAAGATTCATTGATTATGGATTCCATCATCATTCATGAGGACACATTCATTTTTCCAGATTTGACATCACAAGATGGATTTGTTTTAGGTATCAATGACTTGGCTACTTCTATAGGTTTGGAGGACATTCTTTAGGGGATATCACTCCTCTATTTAGATCCTACTTTAGATATTTTTCTCTCCTCATCCATTTGTCTCAACCTTCATTGGGAATCTAGAGACTACCTTGGAGGTACTTGGTTTCTCTTCAGAGATTTCATATATGAGATTTCTTCCCTCTCATTCCATTTAGGATTTGTAGTTTCTTCAACATCTACCATTATATTTGCTTCTTCCTAGTGGGAGACATGTGGTTTGGACACGTTTGATGCTTCAAACTTCTTTTAGTGTTTTTGAGGAAACTTCATTCTAGGGGGAAATCTAGTCTCCATCACATTCATTGCATTGTATTCTTTGGCTATTGTTCAACATTAGTTTCCAAATCGTCTTGATTTATCACCTTCTTCATTGCTTGGGCATGTACTTGAGTTGATTGTGGCATCTTTATCTTCAGTGACAAAGGAGACATTTGAGTAGAGTTCAGAGACATCATCACCATCATTCACATTCATCCTACATTCCTTCAATTCCTATTTGGAATGGGAAGCATCCCTACATTTGCACTTGGTTTTGTTTCTTCTGAAAGTGAGAAAAGTTGTTTGTCGACATTGGATCATGTTTTTTCTTTAGACACTTACCATTTTTGTAGGTGATCACATCTTTTGGGGGAGCTATATAGTCTCTCTATTTTGTCCCTATGGGGGGGCATTGATTTTATTGTATCTATGCGATAGATGTTGTCCTTGGGGGGTATTTGGGAGTCCTCCACCTTCCCATCCTTTTTCACTTCTCTACATTTCATCTCCTTTTTGGAGAGGGGTTTTCTTCCCACTTGATTCTCCCCTTTTACTCATTTTTGGGAGATTAGTTGTATTTTCATATCATGATGTAAATGGGTACCTAAAATGGACATCACATAGTTGGGACCCATCATCATCATCATTGCAATAATCATTGTATTTTTCATTTCCTCCCTAAGTTACACTTATGGGGGAGTGTTAGTGTAATTAATTATTTATTACACTAGCATAAGTTAACTTAGGTCTTGCATTAATTTATTCCTAGGTTTCCTAAATTAGAAAATCATTAATAATGGGGCAATTCCCTTTTGCATGTTTGTAGGGGATAAGATTCCTTCTAGAACTTATCTCAATATTTTATCATTTCCTAGGTAGGGTTCACATGTTGTTAGATCAAGACACACGACAACATCATATTTCATCTCACATCTCTCTCATTCCTATATATTAAAGGTATTTGTACATTTGTAATCATATTCTAGAATCAATCAAGCAATATCTATTTGCGTGCCCTTAGTTGTAACACTTTCTATGTGGTTGAATTTCTTCTTGGAAAAGGTCCTCTTGAAGGTTGCAACTTCAGGGACATTGTGCATCCATCATTTCAACATTTCATAGATATAACTTTTTAGAAAATTTCTCACATGAATAACCGAGCAATAGATGCTATGACAATATTTGGATCATTGTTAGACATGCCACATAATGTCCTTCAATGCAAATTCTTGGTAGAACAACTTCTCATACCAAATTTTGAAATCCATGAATTTGAATTTGTGTGTGTTATCTTTGGTCTTGGCTCCCCATGGTATCATGATATATTCACTTACCTTGGCATAGGAACCCTCCCATTTGATATCACCTCCAACCTTAAGAAGACCTTTGTTAAAAAGGGATCTCGATTCATCATCCTAGGTGATACCTTATACCGTCGAAGCATCGAGGGGATATTACTACAATGTATTAACCAAGAAAAATCCTTGTCTACTTTAATAGAAGTACATGATGGCATATGTGGTTCTCATTCTAGTGGTATGAATTTAGCTAAAAAACTATTGAGGATGGGCTATTACTGGCCAACCATGGAAAGAGAACCCCATCAGTATGTGCAGAAGTGTGTCTAGTTTCAACAACATGGAGATGTAATTCATGGTCCAACTTAGGAGTTACATCCCATGGCCACACCTTGACCTTTCTCACAATGAGGGCTTGACCTGATAGGAAAGATTACTCCATACTCATATAATGGCCATAAGTTCATCCTCACAACCACTAAGTACTTTACCAAGTGTGTAGAAGCCATTCCTATGAATTACATAATGGGGAAGAAAATTTCTAAGTTTATCTTGAATTACCTCATCTATCATTATGGTGTTCCACAAGTCATTATCTCAGAAATAACACACCCTTCAATAATTAGGATGTGAAAGAGCTATGTCAAGGATTCAACACCCAACATAAATTATATACCCCATATTACCCCCAGGGAAATGGAACATATGAGGCTACAAACAAGACCATTCTCCAGATCCTAAAGAAAATGGTCAATAAAGTTGGTTGTGACTAGAATCTACAGTTAAATCCTACCCTCTAGGCCTATTGAACTAGTATCAACACACCTTCAAGTGCAACCCTGTTCTTCTTAGTCTATGGATTATAATTCATCTTTCCTATTGATGTTGAGCTTCCCTTGCTATGAGTGTCACTATAGAATGTTATCACTGATGAATAATACAAATTTTCTTGGCTAAATGAGCTAAAATTCTTTGATGAGCATTGTCTTGATGTAATTAATCATCTGCAAGTATACCAAAACCAACAGAAACAAAGCTATAGCAAAACGATCAAGAGTCAGTCTTTCCAAGTAGGGGATCTTGTCCTAAACTAGAATAAAAAAATCTTCTAGATCAAGATGGTAAAGGAAAGTTTGAGCCCAACTGGTTAGGTCCCTTTGTCATCACAACAAGCTATGTATCAGGATCATATCAATTGTCAAGTCTTGAAGGTGGCCCCTTGTAGGAACCAACCAATGGTTTGCATATTAAAAATTGTTATGTCTAAGCTTGAAGGGTGTAAATCTGAAAATACTAAAAAAATCAAAGAATTATCAAAAATCCAAAAAGAAAAATATTGAAAGCAGTAAAGAAAAAAAATCATCCTCTAGTGAAAACCACTTCGATGGCACTTTGGGAAACTACCTTGCTAAAAACCTAGAAAATACATGCCTCATGTAAATAAAGCACCTCCACCCATCTTTGGCTCTTTATCCTAACATTATTTGAATTGCATCCATCCATTGCATCATTCATCCTATTTATTCCATCACCCATCTATGCCTATATCATAACTTGATATTGTGATGCAGAGCACCTTGTTGCTCCACTTGATGAAATGAGTCTAATTAGGTTTCTTTAGTCTTGATAAGGTAAAATAAGTCCATGTTGGGAAATTTTGTATTTTTTGTGGTCTTTTGAGTCATTGTGAGGTCATTAAGTAAAATGTTGCAAAATTGTTAAATGTTGTCATATGAGATGTAAAAAGTGCAAGATTGAAAGGTAGAGGGAAGCCCAACAATCATGGGTAGTTGTAAGGTAGTTTAGGAATTGTAGAAAGTTGTAAAAATTATGAGAATGTTTAGATAGGTGTAATAAATCATTGAGAAGGTTGGTTGAGGATTTTGAAGAAGAAATTCAATAAAATATCTCTATTTTCTAGTAATTTTTGCATAAATATTTCAATCATTTATAGCCTATGTACAAGTTCATATAGTAGGAACTTTTCTAAATGATGATATAAATCTCTTTTGGTTTGAGTTTTCTTCAATTTTCAATAGTTTTGAAAGTTTAATATTGCATTGGAAGAGATATTGAATACATTTTATGAAAGTTTCTTGTGTAAATTAAATTTGAGAGGTTTGAGAGTTAGAATGAATTAAGAGGCCATTCCACCTACTGTACTTGTTTTCCCTCATCATAATGGGCCTATTTAGTCTTGAAATAGGTGTAGGAGTAGGAAATTAACATTACCAAGGTATTTTGAAGAGGTCTAGCACACTGCCCCTATTGAAAATCTAGATTTTGAGCTTAAGAACAAGGCTAGAGTTGGTGGATTGAGGAAATTGCTAGAGAACAAGTTTGAACCTAATGAAATTAGTGTTAGGAGGTTTATTTTGATATATTGGAAGGTTTTCAAGTGTATATTAGGTCAATTGGTTGTTTGGGAATGAATCCCTAATTGTGAAAAGAGCATTTCTAGAGTGAAAAGGGTTGAATTTGTGTGATTTAATGAAGAAACTATGAGAAATTCTTGGGGTTAGCATAATTTGAGGGTGAATTTAGTTTTTAAATGATGAAATATGAGGGATTGAGGTGGTTTCAGTTTTGGATGAGGGATGGAGATAGGGTTTTCAATAAACCCTTGCCTAACTTGTGAAAAGAGAGGGTTTTGGGGTTTGTTATGCTAGTGGGCTTATTATGCCCTAAAAGAGATAGAATTGGTGCTCTGGTAGACTAGTTGTTTCTACCTAATTGGTTTTTGCAATTGGAAGGAAGTATAACGAAGGATTGCTTTGTGAAATTGGCCTTGTGGACAACGTAGTTTGCTAGTTTTGTGAAAGTTGATCCAAAAGATTCTTATGTGGGTTTGAGGTATGTTGAAGAAGGCCTAAATGGGTGCCTAAAATGGTGGTTTTTTGTAGGGGTTGTTAAGAGAATCTGAGAGTTAAGGTGGAGGAAATAGGTCTGTTGACCTACTAGGAAGACTAGGTGAAAAGTTGGAATCCAAAAAAACTTGCAAAATCAAAAATCCAAAAACATCAAAATCTTGTATAACTAAAATAAAAAAACACTCATAAAATTGTAAAGTGAAAATCCAAAACATCCAAAACACATCAAAATCCCTAGAAAGGTCAAAACATCAAAAATCCAAAAACATTACCTTGTTGAACTATGAGTCTTTGAGCTTAAATGTACACAAGGCCATCATCGATCTGCCCTCGAGACACCCTAGGCCAGTCCTTTAGGATTTTTTCATAATAAACTGACAATCCATCAACTGTTCATTTCTCATCACTAATAATTCAAGTCAGTCAAACTATGTGGTCTCTATGTGTATAACATAGGCAAGGCTAATCTTTTATAATCCCCCAAGGCCCCTATGATAGTATTTTAGGTTAGGTTCTTGTTTGAAAACTTGAAAAACCCTAAACATTAGAAAACTTGAAAAATCCCAAAAAATTAAACTATCTCAAAAAAGAATTAAACATTCAAAAATTTAGAAAAATCCAAAAACATTTTAAATTTGCAAAGCACAAAACATTAGAAAAAATTGAAAATGCATAAACAACATCAAATATCTTACAGAAAACTATAAACAACCTCAAATAATTGAAAACAAAATAAAATCACCTAAACTTTCAAAACAACCCAAAAAATTCTTAAAACATTTCAAAAGACCAAGAACATTGAAATATTCCAAAAAACCTCAGAACCATCATCCCATTTCACTTTCACCAAAAATAAATTTTCACCCATAGTAAATCGATCATCAACTTTAACCTTTGGTAAAACAAGTAGAAGGAAAGTATAGTGAGTCATAAAGTGAAAACCTAATTGTCAAAATCTAAAGTCTAAATCATAGGTAAATGAGTCAATGTAGTTTGTATCAATAGCTTATCATACACCTTATCTTAATCAAAACATCTAATCAAAATTTCCTAGGATGAATCTTTCCTATGATGGACATCAACATCAGACAACACCTTAGTTATATTTAAATTGGCAAGAGATATAGAAAATGTTGACTATTTGTCTTTGATCTTTTCTTTTGATTTATCTTCTTAATCCATTCCGAGGACCTCTTGATGATTTCTATCAAAATGATTTAGAGAGAAATTAATGAGGCATCAATCATTATCTTTCATTTGTTGTGCTTGTGGGTATTCTTGTAAAAAAATCTTGGGACATACTTGCCTAGTTGTGTGTGGGGAAGTTTCTTGGAGTAGATTGTTGACTATTGTGTATGCTTTAGTCTGATATATTATGAACTACTAAACTACATTCCGATGAGGTTTTCATATGTTAAGATGTGAACAAGTACTATGTTATCTATTTGCAAAGTCAAAGTCCATTGCACTAGATACAACACCATCCTAGTTTTTAATACCTTGATGCATCATGTCTATGCGTTAAATATCAAAAATAAGGAATGCAAAAAAAATCCTAATCCCAAGATATGAAAAAAATCACCATCAACTCTCATCACCACATCTAATAAAGTCTTGATGGATCATGGAATTGTTGGACTTATTTAATCAGTCTTTAAAATCAATGGTCAAGTCATCTTATTTCTTCTATCTTCTTTCCATGTTATCCTAATATCATGACAATCAACAAAAGCATCATCATGCATCCATCCTCCATCCACAAAATTGTCAGCATGCATACATTCTACATCATCACAACATATAATCTATTGCATCATCATTTAAGTTTTTTTAGATAACATAGATTTTTTACTCTAAGCATCTTAAAATTCTAAGCATAAGCATACATTGCATTATCATATCATAAGCATGAATATATGTATTATCCATATCCATATATGCATTCATCATCATATCATAAATTGCATTAGAAAACTACACAAAAAGAAATACATTCATCCATACATCTTGTATAAACATATCATAACATCCATCCCATGACATACCATGGAAAGACATTTAAAAAGAAGGTAACACATCCATTGCATTATATTGCATATCATTACATCATCACATATCACATATCGCATAAATAAAAGAAACACATCGATTGTATTTCAATTATATCATTACATTGCATGTCATTACATTATCACATATCACACAATTCATAAATAAAAGAAGTGCATCCATTACATTGCACTCATACATGTAATAATATCATAACATATAAGCATAACATCAGATCCTATCATATGCATTCATACATTCATAAAGAATGAAATAAAGTCACATCACACGTCGAATCTAGATCATCTCATATATATATCAAAAATGATGATTGTCATGGTACAATATTTGAATTAATGAATGCATATCAAATCAAAAGTACAATATCCACCGGGCTATAAAAAATTATCCCATGAATGTATATCTATATAAATGATCAAGTGAAAAATAAAAAGGTGTCTACCAAGAGACTAGCCCTAGTGGCTACTTGACCCACCCCTAGCTGATGAATAATCCTCTGCTCTAGGTGGTGCTCCGCTCTGCCATGAAAATTAGGCTATCTCATCACCTAAGGGACATCAAGATGGTAATGCATTTGGTAGTAAGCAGCCTTTGTCATCGCCTCTCTATATAACCAAGTAGATACAGTTCATCCCTATGATGCATCCATCACTACCTCAAGCTATTTCCTCTACCCAATATCTTGGGCCAGTTATAAGTCTAGTTCCCATTGCAACTGGACCTCGTGGTCTCTTCATGTTGTAATGTCCTACAACTATTGATGTAGTTGATATCTCTCAACAGTGAGGGCTTGTATCTATGCATGTGCCTAATGCATCTAGTTGTATGGATGGAGGAGGTAGTGGTGCCCCTAAAACCTATCCATCATGACTGTGTTGATGCCCTAGGTCTTGATGATCTTGATCTGGCTACTGTTGGTGCCCATCACTTGGCACCTATGCCTTGTCCTACTCTGGTTGTTGGCCTCTACCTTGGCCCCATCTCTGCCACCATTTCTGCCCTCATCTCAACCTCTACCTCTGCCTCTGCCTCTACCTCTGAGGTATCCCCTCATTGGATCTATCAGGAAAGTAGGTGGCCTGAACCACACATCATAAGCTAGGGTAGTCCCTGCATCTGGTATACCCTGATCATAAGCCCAAGGCTATGCAACAAGTTCCCTAAACCTATCGACTGCCACATCGAGGTCAATCTGCACTTCCCACTATACATCTCTCTATGATCTTGCAAAGACTATTGTATAATCCTCATCAAAAACATCTTGTACCTTGCCAAACTACCGAGCAACGTAGTTTGGAAAAATACCATTCTATCATGGTGTGCTCCCTATCTTGGAGCTAGTGAGTCTTTCAAGAAAAATAAAGTTGTCATTGATCATCATACCATGGTGGAGCCTGTAGCCATGGCCTCCATCTGAACATGGTCATGTTATCAATGACACAATGGAAATATGGTAAATATAGGGATCATGTGTTGGAGAGTCATCAACACCCTATATTTGAAGATGATGAGCTCATCCACATGGATATCTGCTAGAACAACCAAGGGCCTCAGTTTTGCAATGTACTCATATTCCTAGATTTGGAGTAGTGTAACACCTGCTTTGATCATCTTGCCCTCATAGTAGATAGCCTCATGCATGTCGTGGTACAACAAAGCAAGAAGGACTAGACCCCAGGTGTAGATCATAGTCCTCCTAATCATACCCTCCCACACCAAACCCCATCTAGGACTAAAACCTATGTCCCATCAATCTGGGGCAATCACTTTTTAGATTAGTGCAGCTACAAACAATTTGAAGATGGGCACTTTATCATGATATACATCAAGGTTAGTATGAGATATCACTAGGAAAATGCGGCTCTCCTAACATATGTGTCATAGATGACATGCTCACCATGAATTTCCAATCACAATATGCACCACACATACTCTAATGTAATGGTGGCCTCATTGATGGGTAGGTGAAAGGAAGATGTCCTTCTATGCCACCTCTCAAAATTAGTGTTGTCATCATAGCAAGGTGGGTCTAGACCTCAGGTAAGAAAGTGATGAGGTTAACCTTAGCATACCCAACCACTCTGCCTTCTCATCATCAAATATCGTGTCGCTACCAAAATGTCTAACCAATGGGTATGTGTGGGATCATGATGGGCCAAAAAGTGGTGATATGATAGGTATGTGACTGACGACTCTTTTTTACCCAAAATTGATTAAATGAAAAGGGTTTTTAAAGGAGATTATCAACTTTCCACCAATATAAATTATTCTTTACATTGAATTTAATAAATAATTATTATTCATTTTCTATTGGAATTATGACTAAAGTCCTGATTGATAGGCTAATTGAAAAACATCTATAGCTTTCAAACAATATCACATTTTTTGAATCTGAAACATGCATCACATTCTATGCTTCGCATACTATAGGATTAAAAGAGAAAATTGAATTTCATGAAGTTTTGACCAAGTTAAGGTGGTCAAACATATGAGTTTTTATATTTTTTAAAAGTTGTAATAAAAAATTCATAATTAATTATTTACTTGGAAAAAATTTACACAAAAATATGCATCACATCGAGACATGAGTCATCTACTTATATCTAAAATATTATCATTTTATTGTGGTTAGGGTGGTTAGATAGACACCTACTTCATATTTTTTCCCTGAAATTTAAGTACTACTACATTGAAATTTCCAATTTTCACCAAATAGATTTTTTTTTTAAAAAACCTAGTAGTTTAAAAACTAAATTCAATTTGCTACAAATTCTATTCTTACATATTTTTGAAATAATATAGATAACTTATTCAAATTTTTATGTCAAGTTTCCTAACTCTGATTTTTCTAAATTTTTTGCCACTTAAGGGCCTATTTTTTCCATGATGATCCTGCACATACCCTGGTGCTCTTGTGATATCAATAGTGGAGGATCCTCCCACATGCATCACACAAAATGTCAATTTTCCAAAAAGTCAAAAAAGTGATCAAAATTTGAGACTTTGCATCCAAAACATGAAAAGCACCATTGAAATCAATAGCATCATTGTTTTGTATATGTGTTGATGTATCCATTTCAGGGGTGCATTACCAAATTGGCAACACGCATTTGTACACTCAATAGCAAGTTGATATTTGCATGTGTCACTCTATTAAGAAATTGAGGTACATCGCTAAAACCTATGTGCGTCACCCATCACTTTTGAGCGACAGTAAACCTAAATAGCCTATGTGTCACTATATTAACCTAGCAACTCCCCAATCAAATGTGTTTCCCAATGAAAAAATGGTGGTGCACCACTAGATAGAAGGTGCATCGATATAACATCAATAGCGACACTTCTGATGCATCAATTGCATCGCTATACAATGATGTGCCTAGACACCTAATTTTGACCCCCTATTAATTGTTCCTAAATGCAAAAATGGAGAGAAATTTTGAGTCACATACATGGGGTCTTACGTCTACTCACCACTGGTACTCTCAAACCCGTTCTCAAAGGTGAAGAGGAAGCACTTGTTGTGCCTTTTCATTATGAGTTTAGAGCTCCAAAGGCAGTAAATCTCTAAGGTGTAAATACACAAATGAATTCAAAGTGGCCCTTCATCACCTTTTTAAGCCAAAAAAATTAGGGTTTTTTTCCCTAATTTGAGCCAAAAGCTAGGGTTTTGACCTATTTTTACCTATCTCTACCTTGTGTAGCCTATGTTGAGCCATTTTTTGCATTTTTGAGGCCATTTTTGGCATCCCAAGGCCTATTTTAGCACCTGAACCTATATTTAACCTTTTTCAAGAAATCAACCCCAAATTCAAAATTTCTACTTGATTTCTCAAGGGGGTAGGGAACCAGCTTATTCTATTGATTTGAGTAGCAATTTTAATCTGAAAAGAATCAATCTTTGAACCAATGTATTAGGTACCTAACTTAAAGGATGGGAAAAATTTAGACACTTAAAAATGTCTTGAATGATATCATGCACTTGAATCTGATACACTAACATCATTTCATCTTGAAACCCATCCTCTTTCCTCTTAATTGATTAAATTAGCCTAGCTATTTAATTAATTACCTCATTTTCATCTTTTAATCTAATTGGCCTAATTAGATTAATTCATCCCCTTTCATGCTAACATCTTGTCCTCTTAAATTGAATAACTCAAATTATTTAATTTTGTGCGTGTGTTAAATATGCAAAGTTATTATCAACACAAACCTTAATGAAACAATTTATATTGAAAGAATCAAAGCAAAGTAAAACTATTATAAGTTGCAATAAAGATAAATATTCCAAGAACATCTCATTGTCCTCTATTCCTAAATGATTCTTTTAAACCTTTTTGGGCCTTAGATTTCTATGTGCACAAAGGCTATTAGAATGACACTTAAGAAACGAGATTGATATTCAACATGCAAGCCAACTATATGCCTACATGAAACTATATGCAAACAATGATGATGAATGCCATGATGGATGAATGATGATGTTGATGATAAATGAACAAATGGAGGTGGATGCTATGGTATTGAACTATATGATTCTATGCATGATTCTACATATGTTCAAAGGAAAACTTAAAATGAAGTAATCTAAAATGCAACTATGATGCAAGATGGATGATAAAATGTAACTATGATGTAATACATTAATCTAAGATGTAAACATGATTCAAAACATGATATAAAAACTATCTATAAGACTCCAAAAATGCTCCAAGCTCTAACGATAAACCTGCATGATAACTTTACTTGTGGAGAATAGCTCTTTCCCAATCCTTTGCTAAGCTCGATGATGAAATTGATATGAAGATATTATGAAGATGGGAAAAACTAGCTCTCAATTGAAGAGAGTAACTTTGCATGAGTTGTGGATACAACTTAGCACAATAATTGTTTCTCTTACACCCAAGATCGCATTACTACATAGGGGGAGAGGATACTTTGGTTATTGTATGAGTTGGGGATGAAATACTAAAATTGTGGAGTGGAAAAAATTAGCTCTCCATTGAAGAGAGTAACTTTGCATGAGTTGTGGATGCAACTTAGCACAATAATTGTTTCTCTTACACCCAAGATCGCATTACTGTGTAAGGGGAGAGGATACTTCGGTTATTGCATGAGTTGTGTGTGATCTTGTTAAAGAATAAGACCTCTATTTATAGATTTTCAAGTTGGAAGAGAGCTCAAAATGGATCAATGTGGGATAATGATTTATCCAATCAAATGGAGCCACTTGTCAACTTGTCATAGGTTGTTAAATAAATGTTAAAAAATGTTGAGTGGAAGGAAAAATAAATGTTATAAATGTTGAGTGGGAGGACATGAAATAAAGTTGTTGCAAATAAATGTTATAAATGTTGAGTGGGAGGACATGAAATAAAGTTGTTGCAAATAAATGTTATAAATGTTGAGTGGGGGACATGAAGTAGGGACAAGTCAACTTGTCTTCATATTCCATTTTTTTTATGCCAAGTTGAAAGAAAATGATGAATTTATAAATGAGTTAAAATGATTTATTGGTGCAAGTGAGAAAAACTAGAGGATATGATGGGTGGTTAGATTAGGCTAATTAAGATTAGATTAACTTAGATGATGTTTAGGGGTTTTTGACCCATTTGACTTGAATATTTGATTTATTTAAATCAAAAGGGATGGAAAATGCATTTGGGATTTAATTAAATAAATGTTTGATTTATTTAATTAAAGGGATGATGCAAGATAAAGGTGGATTAATTTGCATGAGATGAGATTAGAAGATGGTTTGTGAAAGATGAAATGTTATGGTTCGATTAAAATTTATTTATTTAATCAAATGAGGAAATGATAGACTTAAATCAAATAAAGTTAATTTATTTAATTTAAATGGATGATGAAGTGGATTTATCTGATGAGTGGATTAATGTGAATTTGGTTTACTTGATGAATGGACCTAATTGAATGAATAATGCTAATTTTGCATGTCTACAAATTTTATTCCTAAAGTCCTCTTATTTAATTAAATATCATAACACTTTCCCCTTTTTCATTAAATCACTTATTTAATATCATATAATTCTCTTAACTTGCATAATTGAAACTTTATTTAATTATCAAATTACTAATTAAATTTAATCCTCCCACTTGCAAGGGAATATTCCTCCTTTAGACTTTCCTCCAGAAAGGGAATATTCCCATGGACTAGTCCTTCTCCTTTGCACAATTAAATTTTGTCTAATTAACTAAATATCTAATTTTCATCACCCATGAGAACATAATTTGATAATATTCGCTTTCTTCACTCATTTGGAAAAGGAAATATTCATTTTTGTAACAAACTCCCCAAAAAGATTCTTGTGCAAGTTTTGAAAGTGTTTTTGTTTGGATCAATGTGAGCCCTTTATTAAATATCATCTTGCATCCTCAACCCTTGAAGGGAATCCATGATCCATTCCTCCACTTTCCTTCCATATTGACCATTTATTAACTTTTTCAATCTCATTACTTCATTTATCATTTTTCCTCCTCTAATTAGGTCACTATTTGGAGACAAATGGATGGACCTTTTTAGAGAAGAGTCATGCTATTGAAACTCACACACATTTGCATACTCCAATTTCTATCACTATCTTCGAGGGAAATTGGATTTTATCATGCATCCATTTGAGAGAATTTGATTCAACATCATCTTAGCTTATTTCAACAAAATGGGATTGTGAAGGAGCTAAATTTCACACCCAATGAAGCGCCAATCCCCCAATGGGATGAGAGAGAGACGAAGAGGGAGAGAGAAAGAGAGAGAGAGAGAGAGTTGAGAGGGAGGGAGATACATGAAAGGGAGAGAGAGAGAGTGGGAAGGAGAGACCTAATAGAGAGATGAAGTGGGAGGGACCTTAGAGAGATAGAGGGAAAGATAGAGAGAGAGAGACTCGAGAGGGAGAGAGAGAGAGAGAGAGAGAGAGAGAGAGAGAGAGAGAGAGAGAGAGAGAGAGAGAGGGGGGAAGAGAGAGAGAGAGAGATGGAGAGATAGAGAATGTGTCCTAAGATAGAAAGATATAGAGAGGGAGAGACTTGAGAGAGAGAGAGATGGAATGGGAGGGACTTGAGAGTGAGAGGGAGAGAGAGAAAGAGATAAAGACCTAAGAGGGTGAGAGAGAGAGTTGAGAGGGAGAGAGAGAGGGAGATAGGGAGAGAGGGGGAGAGAGAGAGGGAGGGAGAGGGGGAGGGAGAGGGAGGGAGTGAAAGAGAGAGACTTGAGATAAAGAGAGAGGGAGAGGGAGAGAGGGATAGAGAGACCTGAGAGGGAGAGATTGGGAGAGACTTGAGAGGGAGAGAGGGAGAGAGTGTTTAATAGGACAACTGAGAGGGAGGTGAAATATTTTTCATAGAATTAAACCTTTAATTCAATCACCAAAACAAATCCTTAATACTACTTAAATGATTAATCATCAAATGCCAATGTAGAAAATTAAATCCAACACATCACAATAACACCATATTTACATGGAAAAACCAATAAGGGAAAAACCATGGTGATGATTAACTCACACTATAGAGAATATCAAAATTGATTACAAAGGCTCACTACTTGGAATAAGGCTCACTACCTAAAATAAGGACTGACTATCTAGAAAAAAGACTCACTTCCAATAAGGCTACAATTTGGAGGGATCATTTCCATAGAGATACAAAGAAGACAAAGAAGACTTGTTATAGAGATACTACAATCCCAATGCAAAAAATGATTCCACCAAAATTATTCACAAAGATACATGAATGATAGAGTTTTCCTTCTGCTCACTACATTGAGAAACTTAGCATTAAGCTTCACACTAATCTGCCACACTCTAACACACACACTTACTGAATAGAATTAATATCACATAAAACTACACTTTCTCTTTTCTCTTTATCGCTCTTCTTCTTTGCTCTTGTCTTTTACTTCATAATTACCTCATCTTGCATTTATACCATCTTACACTTTGAAACATATCCAAAGTCATCCATCCAAATTCAAATTCAAATTAGGTTAATTCCAAAACATCCTAGGGTGGAATTAGAATGAGGGTGACCCAAACACATGCTTCATAAGGACTCAAATAGATCCAACAAACTTCATCAATCTCAAAAGTAGTATTTCACACAAGTTCAGCCAAACTAGTGTAAAACACATAGAACCATTAAGGACAAACTTTCCAAATTCTGAAACTATCTTCAATGGAATTATGGCAATGAGTGATCCCACAATAGTGGTTTACACTTTTTGGGACATTCTGATGTTTGTTGAAATCACATATTTTTAGAAAATATAATGATTTAATCCTTGGAAAGTTCCATTTAAAGGTTTCTAATTATGGAGGGGTTGATCAAACCACCTTAGATCAAACCCCCTTGGATATAACCCTGCTAGTTTTAAACCATACCTATAAGAAAGTCTCCTCTACACCTATCAAAATGTTGATAAAAAGCCAATTTTGATTTACCTTATGGGGGATCAAATTAATTAATTCATTTTTTATTTTTGTTAAGTATATAGTCCTTATTATAAGCTTCCCAAAAATCATAATTTTAAATAAATTTAATTTGATTATTATATTTATTTTTTTATTTCTTTTGAATGTAGTTTTTTCACTAAAAATCAAGCTCTTTGTTTTTCATGTGTGGAAAAATAGTAGATTATCAAATTTTTTTTTGAAAATTATCAATGCACTAGATACTGATGTCCCCGATCCAAGAAAAGAAAATGAATTTTGATACATACAAAAAGGTAATGTTTAAGCTAGTAAATCTTATCTAAATTGTAACTAGTTTGACTTTGAAACTCAATTAAGAAAATAATATTCAATTAAATGCTATGAAACCAATTCCATGCACTATATATCGTAGTTTCAAATCTAAATTTGAAAAATTAGAATTTTATCCCTCATAGAAAAAAAAGTTGTGTTAGCCAATAAAGTCACTCTTTAAAAATGGTGTTTGTTGTTAAAAACTAGTTTTCGAAGAATATGGAAAAATAAGTGCAAACTTATTCCAAAAATTTTGAAAAAATTATATTTAGAGTATATAGAAAAAAATTCACAAATTCAATTCAATGTCTAGTTTGGCCAAAAAATTAGTTGAATTTTTTTAGCTCAATGTCTAGTTTGGCTAAAACTTGTAAACTAGTATTGTGGTATCACCCCAACACAACTCTAGAACAAAAATTCATAAGAATTCACTAAAGAGAAATCCAAACCAACAACATTTCTCTCAAACCTCAATTAGAACCACAAAAAAACATAGTTCACAACTAGTGAACACAACTTGCACTATACAATGAATCAACAAAAAAAAATATGGTTATAACATCTACTAACAACCATGAAGAACGTATCTGAACCACACAACCATTGGAGAAAATTTGTACCAAAACTCAGAGCAACCAGTAAACATTTGTAACATATCTTTATTACAATTTTCTCAATATCCTTGACATATACAACCAACAACAACTAGTAGATAATCAGTTGACATCAATGAAAGTACCTTCAATATTTTCATTTTTGCAACAATCTCCCCCTTTTTCATTGATAGCAACACATTATGTGAAAAACCATCAAAGGCAACATACTAGCTTTGAATACATTTTTCTGTTTCTCCCCATTAGAGGATAATCTCTTATATGCTTCTTCTCCCTTTTTTGTGCTTCTTTCTTTATTCTTCCTATCCTTTTCCACATGCTTCTCCTCCTCCTTTGACATCAATAGAAAAAGGAAAAATAATATTTTCCATTGATTTCACCTTTGACATGAAAACAAAATACTCACAATGAAAAATCTTGATACTACCTGCTCCCCCTGAGAGGTAGCTACCAAAACATTATTCTAGAAGAAAGATAGATCCATAGATCCACTGGACTAATGCATATCCATATGCATATAGTTTAAGAAAGGAGGAGCAATATCCATATGTATCTTTAGGAAGAGCCTTTGTGAAAATATCAACAATTTGATCCCCTGTCAAAACATACTCAAGCTTTACTTCATTATCCATGGATTTCTCTCTCAATAAATGATACCTGATAGATATATGCTTCATCCTTGAGTGCATCATGGGATTCTTCAAAATGTTAATTACACTTGTATTATCATAGAAAATAAAAATGGGATCATCATAGAATACTATGATGTCTTTCAATGTCTATTTCATCCATAGAACTTGTGTACAACAAGATGCAACAACTTGATATACTCAGCTTTAGCAATAGAAAAGGAGACTAAATCTTTCTTTTTAATCAACCATGCCACCAATCTACATCTAAGAAAGAATGCATGACCACTTGTACTCTTTCTATCATCTACACATCTAACCCAATCTATATCTGTATAGGCACTAAGTGTAAAGTTAGTATCTTTAGGATACCATAATCCATAATCTGGAGTACCATTAAAATGTTTAAAAATTCTTTTAACTATAGTGATATGTGTTTCCTAAGGATCTTCTCAAAATCTAGCCACAAGATAGGAATCATGCATGATATCTAGTCTAGTAGCAATTAAATACAAGTCCACCAATCATAGATCTATACTTGCTCTAATCAACCTTAGGTGAGTTATCATCTTTACCCAATTTGCAACCAGTCACCATAGGATTACTTACCAGTTTGGAACCATCCATCCCAAACTTCTTCAACATCTCTCTCACATACTTAGACTGTGATATGAAAATTCCTTTCTCTGTTTGATTAATCTATAGCCCAAGAAATAATTTCATCTCCCCAAACATAAACATTTCAAATACTTTCTACATCTCTTCTGCAAACATCTTGCACATACTTTCATTTCCTCCAAAGATAATAGCATCAACATACACAACTACTATTAAGATTTTTTCATTTTCAAACTTAAAGTAAGAATTACCATCTATTGTACCTTTGTTAAATCCTTTTCGAATCAAGTACTTATCTAGCCTTGCATACCAACTACTAGGAGCTTTCTTCAACCCATATAAATATTTCATCAATTTGCACACTATATCTAGTTGATCTATCAACTGAAATCCTTTCAATTGTTCCATATAGACTTCTTCTAGCTCACCATGTTCAAAAATATTGACTTGCAATCCATCTGATAGAACTTAAAGTCTTTATAAGAAGCAAGTTCCAAGAACATCCTTATAGCTTCCATTCTTGATACTGGAGCAAAAGTTTCCTAAAAAATCTATGCCTTCTACTTGTGAGTAACCTTTACACACAAGCCTCACTTTGTTTCTGACCACTTATCCATTCTCATTCAACTTATTTCTGAATACACACTTCGATCGAATGATATTTTTATCTACTGGTCTTGGGACCAATTCCCAAGTCTGATTCTTCTCAATCTACAAAATTTCTTCTTCATTGCTTCCTTGCAATGTTCATCTTTATAAGCTTCACTTATTGTCTTTGGTTCAATCTCATAAAAATAAATTCACTTTAGTAGCAGCTTTGCTTCTAGTTAACACACCTTTTTTCTTATCTCTAAATAATTTGACTTTTTGAATGATTCTTCTATACATATCTAGGTGTCATAGGGGACATCACTAGAGCATATTATTCTCTTTCATTCTATTCAACCTACTTCTTTTTCTCATATTTTTCTTATTCTTCCATGATTTCTTCTATTCTTACACAATCATGTTCACCAGATACATATCCATTAATTTCAATAGAATTCTTCATTGTCTCATCAACCTTCACATTCTAGCTCTCTACAATATTTCTCTATACTTTATTGAAACATATATATGCCTTGTTTTTAGTAGAGTATCCAAGGAAAATTCCTTTATCCCTTCTTGCATCAAAATCTCCCAAAGTTTCTTCATCTCTTCTAATATAGAATTTTCTTCCAAATACCTTGAAATATTTAACATTAGGAATTATTCCATTCCATAGCTCATAGGGAGTCTTTGTAATGTTTTCTCTTACTTGAACTCAATTGAATGCATAAAAAATAGTATGAATATCTTCTTTTCCAATAAACTTTTGGTAACCCAACCTTAGTAATCATTGACCTAGTAGCTTCTTGAAATGTTCTATTTTTCCTTTCAACAACTCCATTTTGCTGCGGAGTTCTCAAAGCAGATAGCTCTCTCTTTAGTCCATGCACTTCACAAAACATATTAAAGTAATAGGAGGTGAATTATCCACCTCTTTTAGAGCTTAAGCATTTTATTTTCAAATTTAATTCATTTTCAACCATTGCTTTGAATGCCTTGAATCTATCTAATGCATTTGATTTCTCTCTAAGAAATGCAACCCATGTGTATCTAGTATAATCAACAATTAAAATCATAAAGTACCTTTCACCAAATAAGATTCTCACTATTGTAGGACCATAGAGATCTATATGAACTAAATCTAGTAGTCTAGTAGTAGAATGTTCCTTTGATCTATAGTGATTTATTGCTTGCTTTCCAAACTAACAATTCCTGCAAATAACATTCACATGCTTTGTAATTCTTGGTGAATCTCTCATGGACTGAACAACATTGATCCTTGCCAAGTTATCAAAATTCATGTGACACATTCTCCTATGTCATAACCATCTATCATTAATCTGAGTCATAAAGCATCATCCATTAGCACCCTTAAGTTGATAGATATCCCATTCAAATTTCTTTCTTGTAGCAATCAATGTTCTATATCCTTTCTAGATCTCACATTTATCATCCTTAAACATAATATCATATCCTTTTCTACACATCTAACCAATGCTCAACATATTATGTCTTAAACCCTTAACATAGTAAACATCATCAATATGATACTTTCCATCAAAACTTAATAAAACTATCCCATACATTTTAGCACCAGTACCATCTCCAAACATAACCAAGCCTCCATCCAATTTTTCAAGCTTAAAAAAACTTATTTTATCACTAGTCATGTGATGTGAACAACCACTATCAACTACCCAATAATTTTTCTCTTGTTTAGCATGTAGGGTAGAGATAACTGTGCCTTCATTTTTCTCCTTCTCTAGAGGGATTTCCTTTACCTATTTTTGAGAATTAGCAGAAGTAGGTTCATCCTTAATCACTAAGAACAAGCATTCATTTTCATTAGGATCTTCATATTTTGAATCCTCATAAGATATACTAGCATTATCATTCACATAGTAAGCTTTGTTAATCTTATTTCCTTTCTTTTCCTTCTCATATCTTTGTTTATTCCTTTTAGCTCTTTCTAGACACTTTGCAGCATAATGACCTATTTCTCCACAACTAAAACATTTATAGGGTAACTTACCTTCATACTTATTGGAGCCTTTCCTCATTCTTCTTACAAATTTAGCTTCTATTTCATCAAAGTTCTCTTCATACAGATCTTTAGCCTTTGTAGCTTTAAAAGAAGTCTCTAATTTGCTTCCATTCCTTAGAGTCAACTTTGTCATCTCATAAGATGTCAAAAATCCTAGCAATAGATCCTTAGTATAGATTTTATAATCTATATTCTACTAAATAGCACTCACTTTCTCATTGTATTCATCAGGAAGAGTTCTAAGAATCTTCTTTACAATCCTAGTTTCATCTACAGTAGCACCAAGTCCTCACATTTTGGCTACTATCTCATCCAATCTTTGTACATAAGCTTTAACATTTTCATCTTCAGTCATGTGTAGAAGGTCAAACTATGCCTCCAAATTATGTAATGTCACTTCTTTAAAATTTTCATCATCATCATGTGCTCTTTCCAAAGTGTCCCAGACTTCCTTAGTTGTCTTAAAATTTTGAACCTTAATCAACTCGGAATGTACCAAACTATTCTTCAAGATGTATTTTTCCTTATTGTTCACTTCATGTGCTTTGATTTCTTTAGCTGTACTCAAACCATTAGTAGGAGTGTAGGGATTCTTGTAAGCTTTGTCCACATCACATTCGCAACACTCTAGATATTCTTCCATCAATACTTTCCAGATACCATAATTAGTTACATCAAACCTCACATAATCATAAACCATTTTTACAGCCATCTCAAACCTTCCTCAAGTGGTTAAGCTCTTCACCAAGGAGCCAAGCTCTGATACCAAATGTTGAATAGGACAAATGAGTGCGGGGGTGGTGCAGGAGCACCCAAGCACTTCAAGGAACTCTTCAAGAGACAGGAGAATGCAGGGGTCTTGAAGACCTATCAATCACCTCAAAGCATCAATTATGATATCTTGGAGCCTATAATGGCCTTTGGAATGGGTGAACACATTAAAGAGGTCAAAAGTCCTAAGGGTCCTAATAAGGATCCTAGGACCAAATTGCAATGTAAATGGAACAATCATGTTCTAGGAGGTTAGATAGGAATATAGTGCTTTAATTATGTCAAATAAGGTTGAATAATGCCATGTAATAGTTTAGAAGCTTTATAGTTGATAGGGGTTCAATAAATTTCAAGTTGGAGAATTCAAATTTTCAAAATCCAACTTTGGCGGGAAAGTGTGTTTTTGATGTTTTAGCAACTTTAATGTAATCAAACCAATTCCAAACGGTTTGAGCAGTTGGGGAATGAGTCTAAAAAGGTTGAGAAGTCATTTTTATGTTGGTTGGGTTGCTGGTACGGATTTTGTACGGACTGCTACAGGAAAAAGCAAAAAAAACAATTTCTTGCATTTTTCTTGTGTTCATTTGATGATTTATTGATTTCTATTGAAGATCTGTTTAGTGGGATGGTTTAGGGACTTGTATCTACATGTATTTAAGCCCTTTCATGTTCTGATACATTTTTATAATCAGTTCTTTGTATTATATTGCTGACTGTCCTCAAGAAAGTGCAGATTTTTCACTAATTTTGAGGTTTTTCATGGATGATTGATCCATTTCAAGGTAAAATGATGTTGTGACCTATGAAATGGATCATTCATAACATGTGTCATATAGATTTGACAAACTAATGTGCAGGAAAGAGGAATATCAAGGTTTACACCGAGTTGTCAAAGGGAAAAGTGCATGAAAATGGGTGCTAAGGTATAGCAGTAGGAGATCTGCCTTAATGAGGGGTGTGTTTTTGACTTTGTATTGATTTATGATGTTGATCTAATGAATTTCAAGAAAGAGTCAAAAAGGAAGTTATGGAGTGTTTTAGAAGGTGGAGTAACCTAAAATTTTAGTTTTAAAAGGTAATTTATGGAGGGTTTTGTGTTTGAGCATATTAAGGGTGTCATAGAAGACTAAAAGCTTGAAAATCATTGATTTGGGAACATTTTAAGGGACTTTTGAAAGTTTCATAGTCAGGGGTTGAGTTTAGAGAGGGGTTGCTTTGAGAAAGAGGGCTAATTAGGCCCTAAATTGGAGGAAACAACAGATTTTTGATTGGTGTGCTTAGAGCAAAGTGCCATCAAGAATCTAGTATGTTATGTCATCCAAAACTAACTTCATCCTAAGTTTCAATAGTGGTTTGGAGGTTCCTGCGGAAAGTTTGAGTGCAAAGTCAAAATCATGGCTAGAGGCCTCAGTTGGAGGCTAGTATTTGTTCAGGTGAAGTGGTTTGTGTCTAGGTCACGGGGTTAGGAAGCTTTGAAATCATTCAAAAAAGTTTTTGGGTCTCTTAGAGTGTTCCTAGGGTTTGGGTCCATAAGGAAGGAAAATAAAGTCATTTTATTGCATTATTGAGGTTTATCTCCATCGAGGAGTGCTGGAAGAGTGGTTTGGGGTTGTGTCTTGCAAACCTTGAGAACTTTGTGTCTCTTTCAAAGTCCCAGACCCTTTGCATTAGAGTGGTATCAGAGCAGTGAGTAGGTCCTTTAGGGATTGAAGAAACAACAATGGCACAAAAAATTCAATTGGCAAGAGAGTTAGAAGAGTTGAAGGAAATATTGGAAAGGGAGAGAAGAGAAAGAAGAGAAAAAGAAGCAGCAAGGGCAAGAGAAGAAAGGCAATGGAGAAGGGAGAGAGAGACCATGCAAAAAGGGATAAATAACCCTGAGAGGAGTAGGAGGAGAGAAGGGGCAAAGACCAAGAAAACAATGATAGAGATGAAAGGCATGAGGAGAGGGTAAATCAAGAACAACCCGTGAGGATGGGAATGAGGAGTTATGCTTGAAAGGAAAGGAGGTTCTTGGGATTGTTGAGAGTACAAAGTCACTGGAGGAAATGATCACATAGGTGGCTATCTATCAAGGGAAGATGGATGTGAAGAGAGTGTTAGGATGGCTTGATGCCTTAGAGAACTATTTTGAGTTGAAGAGATGGATGAAGAGAGGAAGGTTAAGTTTGCCAAAACTAAGTTGAGAGGCACAACACTGACATGGTGGACTAGTTTTTAGAATGATAGGATTGCTAGAGGATTGGAAAAAGTCTCTACATGGGCTAGGATGAAGAGTTTTGTCAAAGAGCAGTTCCTACCATCTGATTATACAATTCATGTGAATAGGATGAAGCGGAATTTAAAGAAAAAGGACTTGGATGTTATGTCCTATACTGAGAAATTTCACAAGCTTAGTATTAGAGGAGGTTATGAGGAAGAGGATGAGAAAATAGCCAGGTATATCAATGGCTTGAGGTACAATCTACAGGATGAGATTGGTTTGCAATTTCCAAGGACATTAGGAGAATGTTTTCAATTGGCCATTAGAGCTGAGGAAAAGGTGAAAAGGAAGCAAGAAAGATCAAGCAATGGTGGAAGAGGAGGTAGTTCAAATAGGGGCAGAGGTAATAGAGAACAAGGGCAAGGCAACAATGATAAGAGCAGCAATGACAAAGGCAAAGAGATATTTTATGATCAAAGAGGAGGATACACTCCTAATGGAGGAGGAAAATTTGGACAAGGTAGAGGACCATTTATAGGTAGGTGCTTCAATTGCAATGAACCAAGGCATCCTTCCTTCAAGTGTCCTAAATGGGAACAAGCTGATAGGGGAAGAGAAAGGAGAGCTAACTTGGTACAAGAAGAAGAAGACAAGAAGGAGGAATCCAAAACATTTATGGCAGACCCTGTGACTGATGGTGAGTTTCTTATGATCCAAGCGGAGAAAAGACTACATAAAGAGCTGAAAGGTAACTATTTTAAAAAATTACATACCGATGCTGGTAAAGATCGCAGGATTATACATAGATTCCAGTCCATAGCAATTTAAGTTCACTTGATATGATAGCTTAAGTTAGAGGATTGAAACATTTGATCATCCTACTCCCTACAAGGCCCACTTGGGTAACTCAAGGACAACATGTAGAGATTTGTAAGAGGCCTTATGTAGATTTCTCAATTGGATCATATCATGATAGGGTGCTTTGTGATGTCATTCCAATGACTTGTGGTCATATCATCTTGGGGAGACCATGGCAGCACACTATGCAAACATTGCATGATGGTTTTCACAACACATATTTGGTGCATAAGGATGCAGTTAGATACAAGTTAGTGCCTTTGCCTTTGGAGCAGTCAAATGAAAGTTTTATGATCTGTTTTGAGAAGAGTTTGCAGGTGAATAAGCAGGGTGAAATAGGGGAAGACATTGGTAGGTTGAGAAAAGACAAGTTGCAGCAGGGTTATGAGGTGGACAGTCCTAAAAATCAGAACCTTTGGAACTTGGACAGTATTAAGATTGGAAGTATTGAATGCCCTATTGTTGAGGGTAATAGGGGTGGTGTTTTTTCACAAGGAAATCAGTGGCATAGAGGCAGAAACAGGGCACAAAATCAGACTGAGTTCAAGCAGCAAAAAGGACAAACAAAATATATTTTTGACACTAACATGTTGAGTGACATGAATGCAGGTTGGAAGAAAAGGAAGAAGGTAACTTTGGGAGATTTCATGCTTGGTAATCAGAAGGTACAAAAATACAGGAACAAGGAGTATTATGGCAGCAACAAGTTGGATACTTCTTGGGGCAAGAACTTTTTCTTTCTTCGGGAGAATGGTGCAAGAGCACCCAAGCTCTTCAAGGAACTCTTCAGGAGACAGGAGAATGCAGGGGTCTTGAAGACCTATCAATCACCTCAAAGCATCAATTATGATATCTTGGAGCCTATAATGGCCTTTGGAATGGGTGAACACATTAAAGAGGTCAAAAGTCCTAAGGGTCCTAATAAGGATCCTAGGAACAAATTGCAATGTAAATGGAACAATCATGTTCTAGGAGGTTAGATAGGAATATAGTGCTTTAATTATGTCAAATAAGGTTGAATAATGGCATGTAATAGTTTAGAAGCTTTATAGTTGATAGGGGTTCAATAAATTTCAAGTTGGAGAATTCAAATTTTCAAAATCCAACTTTGGCGGGAAAGTGTGTTTTTGATGTTTTAGCAACTTTAATGTAATCAAACCAATTCCAAACGGTTTGAGAAGTTGGGGAATGAGTATAAAAAGGATAAGAAGTCATTTTTACGTTGGTTGGGTTGTTGGTACGGATTTTGTACGGACTGCTACAGGAAGAAGCAAAAAAAACAGCAATTTCTTGCATTTTTCTTGTGCTCTTTTGATGATTTATTGATTTCTATTGAAGATCTGTTTAGTAGGATGGTTTAGGGACTTGTATCTACATGTATTTAAGCCCTTTCATGTTCTGATACATGTTTATAATCAGTTCTTTGTATTATATTGCTGACTGTCCTCAAGAAAGTGCAGATTTTTCACTAATTTTGAGGTTTTTCATGGATGATTGATCCATTTCAAGGTAAAATGCTGCTGTGACCTGTGAAATGGATCATTCCTAACATGTATCATATATATTTGACAAAATAACATGCAGGAAAGAGGAATATCAAGGTGTACACCGAGTTGTCAAAGGGAAAAGTGCATGAAAATGCGTGCTAAGGTATAGCAACAAGAGATCTACCTTAATGAGGGGTGTGTTTTTGAGTTTTTATTGATTTATGATGTTGATCTAATGGTGAAAATTCAAAGAGAGGGTTCTGGAAGTGTTTGGAAGGTGAGTAACTAAAAAGCCCTAGTTTTAAGGCAATTTATGGAGGGTTTTGTGTTTGAGCATATTAAGGGTGTCATAGAAGACTAAAAGCTTGAAAATATTTGGTTTTGATACATTTTAAGATACTGTTGAAAGTTTCATGGTCAGGGGTTTAGTTTAGAGAGGGGTTGCTTTGAAAAAGAGGGCTAATTAGGCCTAAATTGGAGGAAACAACAAATTTTTGATTGGTGTGCTCCAAAACAAGTGCCATCAAGAATCTAGTATGTTATGTATCATCACAAACCACATCTAGTTCAATCATTATTTTGGAGGTTCCTTTGGAAAGTTTGAGTGCAAAGTCAAAAATCCTTCGCTAGAGGCCTAGTTGGGCTAGTAGCCTAGTTAAGGTGAAAAATTGGTTTTGTGTCTAAGTCAAAGGGTTGGGCTTTGAAATCATTCAAAAAAAAAAAATTGGGTCTCTTAAGAGTTTTCCTAGGGTTTTGGTCCATAAGGAAGGCAAATAAGTCATTTGGTGCATTATTGAGGTTTGTCTCCATCAGAGTGCCTGGAAGAGTGGTTGGGATTGTGTCTTGCAAACCTTGAGAACTT